>JAODUI010000029.1:4555170-4585017 GCA_027563995.1 Papilio gigon | reverse complement strand
CGTAATTTGTGTCACTTCGCAGTTTAAAAGAACTACTGACCTTAAACAAACTAATGAAATTTTTGTCTAACTAAACATAACTAATTAGAATTCGTTGGGTAAGTCGAGGAACAAATATCTATCGATACTAAAAAGAGGGATGCGATAAAATTAAAACTTGTTTTTCTATATATTATTTGAAAAATGGCTTGGACTAGAATTTTTGTAGATCTAAAATATAGAAATTTCACATTAATAAAAATAAAACGTTACATGAGTAATGTTTATTAAAATTATAAACTTTATAATTCGTAAAACAAAAGAATAACGATTAATATGAGAAATAAGTTGAAATTTAAATTAATAAAATGTTGGTTTTGACGCAAATCGTAGAGCTTGTACTCTGAGATTCTATCATAGAATGAAATAGGTTAGAAGAAATGAACACTACAATATCAACGCTTGTTGAAACAGGCAATACGTAAGGCCTAGGTCAGAGGAAAGGGCGCGCGGGCGCGGCATACGTCTGCGAACAATGCTTACGTAATTCACGTGATTCACATACACTTTACTCTTAAATAAAATTTTAAATGTCAAATGTGCTTAGAATATGGCCGCGGATGCCGGCAATCGTGATTTAGATAAATTCTTTACTGACGCCGCCTCTGACACGTCTCGTGACATCGCACCGGGTAGATAACAAATAAATTGTATTTAGTAATATTTATAAAATCTATTCAAAAAGTTCGAAAAAAATATCACAATTAAAAAGAAACAAAACTAAACTTTTATTTCAGCATTTCAGTTGTTGTATTTAATGAGCATATTGTAAAAAAAAATAACATGTTAAAATTGAATGTTAAGTCACATATAGTAACTTATTAACACTGTACAAGTCTATATAGGGCTTGCGAAATAAGTACGTACTCATTAAAGTCAGTACATTGACAAGGGTGCTATTTATGCTAATAGTAATGTTCATCGTGTCATCTAAATTGCATGGGAGAAATCTTCAAATAGGCAACGAAGTAAACATGATTAACAGCGATGATCTTTTGTTGATACGCATCTCGGTTGTATATTTTAAAACTGTTACTTTCACACGTCCTTCGTTTTTGGCGAATGTTACAATATTCTAACTTCATTGCGTTACTGTAATCTCGGATTTGGAGTAATTTATTGTTTTCTTATTTAAATTATTTCATATTTGACATTTGGTAATATATATTGATAAGATTGTAACTTATTTAGAATAGATTTTAGTGTATATTCGATGTCTATACTAATGTAGGTTTTCTATTCGTAAAATTAAAATACAAACGTCATTAATATGTTTAATATAGTTTGGTTGAGATTGCTAAACCTAATATAATTGCTTCATATCCTTCTATGAACTATTGTTGACTATATTCCAGCATTGTCTTCATCGAAATGGTTATTACAAAATTAGTTACAAAATGTTCTAGCGTTATTTTCAAAATAGATGAGAGTTTCTATTCATTACTATTAAAATTGGTCTTAATAACCCGTCATAGTAGCAATCAAGCATTACCCAACTACAGTTCGTAGGGCGTCATTTGATATTTTAACGCGACATTTGGCCACATGTTAGCAATCATGATTCACACCCGCACCTTCGTCTTGGTAGTGTATTAAATTTACAACAAACTTACGTAAGATTCATGATTCAGTGATACATCCGAATTTCAGAAAAAACGTGTTGCGACATTTTTCGTATCGACATGAGTACCTATTTGGAACGACGCGCGATTAACAATAAGAAACTTGAATGTTGTGGCATTAAATAGCAAACCATTTTTTTAATAACCGCAAACTTTATTCATAAAAGTTTTTTTTTTACGATATTTTTCTTAAACACGAAGAAGGTTTTAATGCTTACGCATACTTTTTTTTCTAAAGTTTTCTAAAAGCGAATTATTTTTATGTCAACCAAATTTTGTTTTATAAAATCGGATTTCTCAAATTACCGTTAGGTAACCATTGACATAAAAAGCCATAAATTTGGAACATTATTAGTGGGTCAATGTTGATTTACTTTTATTGCTTAAATATGGAGTGATGTGACCTTAAAGGTTAATGTTGGTGAAAAAGTGTAAATTGATTAACAAAATAACCATTTCATCGGCTTGCAAAAGCTTGAATTCGTAAATATAAATACAAAAGTGTTTTAAAATTAAAATTTTATTACGATTTTATTGTCGACTGTACATGTACTTGTGTTTAACATTTTTACAGTACCGGATTCCGTGATGCATCTCCTCGTCTTGCGAGTGCGATGCGAAAGATGTCAAGGTCTTTGTAGTCGGCGTATAATTGTATTTAAAATAGTGTGCACAGCCATAAGTTACATTTATAAATGTCTAATATAACACCATTGACCTATTAAACATGGAAGTACAAAATATAGATGCTATCAATTTGTTTTTTAATCTAAAATAAATTACATTGCAATTAGAATTTCATGAAACATTGAAATTAAAGCGAATTATGTCACTAAAATAATTAAGAATTCCGGTACGTTTAATTAACTTCTTATTTATGTGGAAAATATTTCATAAGTAGCAATAAAAAGAGTTCAAAAAGTTTAAATTATTATTTTTTTTAAATTTTTGAGTAGGTATATGTCGTTGATGCAAATTATTCTATATGTCGTCGTTAATGTGGTTTTCCTTATTTTTTGTGTACCAGTAAAGAAATGGTGCGATACTAACGCTAACGGCCCAACACAACTTCGTACAACCAGTGCCATTAAACAACAGCAATGGTCTTATAAAATTACCTAATCCGCAGTCACTCAACTCTCAAGAGCTCATTATTTCTTCTTTAAGTTAAAGTTATGTATTTTTACATATTTATTTGATAATGTAACTCATTAAAATATATTAATATTGAGCTTAATGCCTTATTCATTATTTTAAAGATTCCTTGTTTTTTCAGTTATGTCGATACAAATTAATATAAAATATTCAAACCTTTGGTTGAAAGCCGTTGGCATCGGCGACATACTGCAGTGTAATGGTAGATCCATCAGGCGCCTTGTAGCTGAACTGTCCATTGGCGACTTGTTCTTCTTGTCCCTCGCCCTTACCGAAATTCTTCACATAACCAGTCTCTTCCGCATTTATTTGATTGCCAGTTTCATAACTGTAATTAAAAATGATTACGGATATAAATTCTAGAGATGAATTTAATGTACATTTGTTTCACTGTTTTACTTCATTAATACGTTTGAAGTTCCGCCATACTTGACATGATAACCTAAAATTGTTTTTTTATAATACGACCATTATTATAACGATCAATTAGTGGAAGTTAATTCGAAGGTTGTATGCGATTGATAAATCGCTAATGAAGAATTACAATCGATTAAATTTTATCAGATGATCTAAGTTCTTTGGATTGTTCCATCTTGTTCATGGATTCTGTTGTCGTCGTTTTTGAAAAAAAATAACTAACATGATCACATAGAAATTAACCGTGTTAAAGTCACACCATACAGAACGTTTATTATCAGGATTTCCCGTACGATTTTAACATGGAAGTGAAAAGTTTGTAAACTTTTTAAGGAAATTATGCGAAAAAATGATTTTTCATATTTAAAACTAAAATGGAAATAAAGTATTATTATTTTATTATAGTTATTTTCAATCAGAAATATAATAAAAAAACATTTTTTCCGAACATAGAACGATCACTAGTAAGAATAAAAAAAAGGGAAAAGTTGGTTAACCATAATTCCAGGAATACTAACTACATTGTCATAAAAGAAATACTAAATGTGTTGTCAGGTTTCCATTTGACGGAGGTCAATGTGGCTGTGTACGAACAGGTTATGTTTTCGTGCAAGATTACATCTTTCTCTTGTGCCGGTGCCAACTTGACCAAGGCGTAGACGATCTCAAAATACAAAACATGTCATGTATAACGTTTAGATCTTTAGTTTCTCTGAAGATAAGCGATAAAAATAACATTGTTTATAGCTCTCAAGATCACTTAAAAGATGTCATTATATCCGTATTTTTTTATATTGGCATATTATTGTTAAATTATTATTATTTCGCCCTCCCTCCAGGTGGACCGACGACTTAGTGCGGACGGCGGGAAGTCGTTGGGAACGAAATGCGGAAGACCGCATACTGTGGAAGGCATTGGGAAAGATTTATGTCCAACAGCGGGCAGACAAGGGCTGATGATGATGATTATTATTATTTGTTTTACCACTCCAACTTAGTTTTAAGCATGTTCTAGGATATGGTCAACGACAATAGTCGAAGACTTCGAACTCTCGACCACATGATCGGAAATCCGTACCCTTATCCATTAGGCTATTGGCGCTTAATTGGCTAATTTACTGTATTTCATGTTTTATATATTGTGATGTTTATTGTAAACACGAATGTTTAAATTTAATACATTACGATAGGAAATATTTCATACCGATTAAATACCATTATTATTATTTATACGGATGCAATTTCAAGGATTCCTTAACTGTTACAAATTGAACTAGTTAACATTGAACTTTATGACACAGGGCACTTTGTGCAAGACATCTTTGCCTCACATTTTTATTTGCGTATTAGATATTCTTCGAAGAAAGGCAATCTTAGAATTGAGGTCATAGTGATGTGCTACGTCACGTAATACACCAGGCAATGTCAATATCACTATAACAAGCTATGTATCTAATTTTATTTATTAACGTACTAGCTGTCATGCTAAAAAGCAATTTAAAAACTATAGTCAAATAGCTTCAATTGAACCTCATTATTGCAACGTGAAAATAATAATTGATTTGTAAATTAACTTACAGCCATTTGTACGATCCGTCGACATTTGGTCCATCCGATTCGTAGCGCAAAATAGGGATATCATTTGGTGGACTAGATCTAGCTTGTATTCCTAAGGCGAGAATCAACACGGAAAAGACTATCGGCGTAATCTGAAAAAAGACGCATTCATAATTAGGACTGCAAACACAACTCAACCCAAGTCCCATTCTCTTTCCATTCATTTCCTTAATAGCAATCATTTTTATCTAAATTTGATTCTAAATAATTAAAACTTAAGGGGTCATTAATATTGCGTAAAACGTTATTTTGAATTAAACTGTCGTAAACTTAAACGCCTTGTTCAAAAAATTAGCAATTATTTATTTAAAATACTCATGAAGAAAAATACGTAGGCGCTACAGTAACGGTTACGGTTTGATAAATTTGAACCGCGGCAGAGGATCCAGTATTATCACTTAAAGGTAGAGTATTGAATAAAACAGATAACATACAGTTATATGATCAATAAGTACATTATACTTATTTGGTAACATGACAAAAAGGTGATACTGTGTTAGGAAATATCATTGAAATGTGAAGTAGATTTCACACACACCTGCACCTCCTAAAGAGGTTAAACGATGGCATATCTACATTTTGCATGCAAATTATCTACATTTATTATTTTCAGACACGATGTGTGAAAGTTCTCTGCTTGTAACAAAGTACAAGATGACTCAAGTGCTTTAAATCATAACATATAAAGCTTTATTACATATGGTTTAGAAATTATTGTTTATTATATTTTAAAATGGCATAACAAAATAATGTTACTTAAAAAAAAGTTAAAAAAAATAAAGCGTGAGATAAATTAATGTTCCAGGTTACAAATGAAACTCGTTGATGTATATAAATAATATTCATTAAGTTTTTTCATAGAATACAGAATTTGTGTTTTTCTATGAAATCGTTTACTGTATTGTTACCTCTTATCCGAGTTATATGAAGAGTAAATACACTTTCTGTTTATTTTTTAATTGCATTTCAATGTTTTACTGCTGGTTATATGACGTTAATTTTCATATGGAAAAATCAATTTAAATAAATAAATTAAAAACTGCAATAATTTTATAAAAACAAGAAATGTTAAATTTGTACTTGTGTGTATGTAAATTATGAAATAAAAAAAAAATTCTTACCATTTTGACTTAACAAAGTCCAAAGGGTCCAAGTACAATCAAATGCAACTCAAGTGTGCACTAAGTGACACTGCAGGAGGTTTATATACAGTGTTCTTTACCTATGAACTTCGTACAACCCAACGCATCCTGACTTATGCACACACGCGCAAACCAATAAACAAACGTACAAACGAGGCACACAGTTGAAAAAAAAATATACTAATGGCAATAAAATTGTACGCATTAATATGATGAACGTGTATGGTTCAAAAAAAAATTATTTGTTTTTATTCCTTGCATAGTTTTGTGTATCTATCATCGATTGTAAAACGCTTAAAGAATAATTGATATCCGAAAAAATCCATGTTAAAAATATTCGTTTTACTGGTCCTCAATAAAGTCTACTTATGACACGATAGCGTCTGGTACATGTTGAAAAAGAAATGTCCTAGGACTTCCTCACTTAAAATAACTGCACAACAATTTATAACTAATCAAGTGTTTCAGAAATAGTCTATATATGTTTTTGTACTTTCATGTCAAATACAGAGTTATCGTATCTGTTAAACTTAAAAAAATAAAATGCTACAAAAAACTGACGATCCCATGAACATGTGATCCGGAGAGCTGTTTTAATATCCATTAACAGGTAAAAAAGTTAAGTAATTTACAATTAAGCGGAACTGTAACTTATTGTCATTTTATAGTAATAAATAAAATATTCAACTGACACGGATTCTGGTCAAATATTTGTCGTTAAGTTTTGTCGTATATGTTTTAACTAGATACATCATGTATAACAATAATATAAATGCTTAAAGGGTAAATATTGAATGTTAATCAGTTTCGAGGATTCACACTCGTCCCTTGCCATTCTCTATAAATCACGGAACGCCTTGGCTAATACTACTGAGCAATAAAATATCATGTAAAGTTAATAGTTCTAAGGAATTTACGTCTACATTACACTTATTACATATATCTATGGAAATTTTAATTTATTTCTTAAATATATAACAAATTTATTGTCAATATGAACCATGAAAATGCTTTCCAACATTAATTCCTTCTTTGCAACAGTTCTATTGTTTGTTTAAGTAAAAAAATAGCTTTTAATAACCTTTATGATATAATTCAAAGCAGGAAGATCAAATAGTTATAATAATTAATGGCATTAATTTGCTTGCTGTAATCTGTTATATCCGTGTAGAAGACATTTTTTCGGCTGACGTAGACGCAAGCAACAACCAACATTATCTTGCAATATTTAAGGTTTAATTTATAAAATATAGAAAATAGATTTATAAGACAGACAATGTTCGTGAAATTTAATAAAAGGGCCGAGCGCCTGTGGTCTAAGGAGCCGCAAAAAAGTTCGAGTTTTAGTTTGTAAAGTAAACGCAGTCATTTGTTCACAGTTCAACTAGTATTAAAGTCATTGAACAAAATCGTTACCCACGAATATATCCATTATCCAATACCAATATATTCAATCATCATCATCATCATCAACAGCCCCTGTCTGCCCACTGTTGGACATAAGCCTTTCCTTATGCCTTCCTAAGTATGCGGTCCTCCGCTTTCCGCATCTAACGACTTCCTGGTACCTTTATATTCAATGGGTACGCTTAATTTTAATAGATTTAAGATTTTAATTTTGTACCAGTCCTTAACGTTTTTATACCAACAGATATTTCCCAAATAGTTCCTATTATTAATAAATTGATTTGTATCGTAATAAAAAACGTTAGTACAAAGAATGAAATGATTTTTTTTTAACTTTGACGACACGTCTAAGAAACTATTGTAATTCACAGTAGACTTCGGAGTGCATAAACTTCCTGTATAATGAACAGATATGCAAAACAGACTGCTCCGATCATTGGTGTTCAATAGTCGGTTCGTTATCATCAACTGTCATTTATCGAGATTAACCGAGCAACGGTTTTACGATTCATACCGAAATAAGCCAAGAGTATTACGCATTCCATTTTCCAAAGTTACTCTTATTAATATAATGTACCGTTTGTACTGGTACGATAAACTAAACTGCACTATAAGTAAATAATAACACAACGTGATCATCAGCAAGAGGTCTTATCACTATACTCGTCAGGAATCCAAGAGCGCCACATCCCTAGAGCATCTGTGTATCTTAATTTAAGTCAAAAGGCAACCATATCCATATCTTTCTGCAATAATCCTTCATTTTCGCCACACTGGAAATGAGGAATGATTATTTCAAAATTTTGTTAAATTTGTATGGATTTGTGAGAGTGTAAAGGTATATCGTAGTTAAATTATTATTTACGAATCATGTAAGATGCATCGCAATAGCAATTGACCCCCCGAATCTAGTTCTGCTCGTGGCATTTGACTCGACAGACCAATGCAATCTTTCAATAGACATCATATTGAATATATTCATACTAAAGTAAAAGCATGTGGCAATTACGTGAATGTTTATTTTGAGATACAAAGATTACCTGTATTGCTGTTTTGGCATTACAATTACAAACGGTTTATGATAACATTTGTCAAAGATTTAATTACCATGTATTTAGTTTGGAATAAGTTAAAAAAGATGACGATGATGAGATGGACCGACCAGTTGAAAACAGCTGTACAGGCCTTCTTGAACCAAAGCTCCAATAGGGAGCGATCAGAGAAGAGTGGCAGTGGCTTGAGAAGCGGGTCGCCAGCTGATGGTGACTACGACTAGTTCGGAAAGACAGCAGCGATGGAGAAGAAGGAATTCCAAAAATTCAGCGTTTTGAAAACTATTAAAGCAAACTTCATTGTTTTACACAAGGCTTTTGTATATTTGATTTAGGTTTCTTTTACACTTGAATCTTTTCGATGTACATGTATGTTTATTTTAGTTCTTTTTTTCTATTATTTTTATATTAAAAAGGATTATAGAGAAGTAATTGTTTCTTAATATGACATTTATAAGAATACATAAATCAAATCCCGGACCTATGGCGGGTGCCCGCCGCCGGACTGACATTACTATAGATATTAATTCATACCTGATTCACGGATAACCTGATTCGCTGCATAAAAGTTTTACAATCAAAGGTCAGAGTTCTATCAGAGTAGCATCAATAAATGGAGTCTCATAAGTTATTAGTAACGTGTTTACAGAACCGGTCGGCCTATTTCAACACGTGAGAAAACTTACGCAAGTCCTGGACACCCATAAATGCCATATCGATAAACAAATATTTTGTAAGTTTTTGCTTTTTTAGGTTTCTACACACGTAACACGCTATTTATGATAGATATGAAGAATAAAGGAGGTATTAATAGAGAGATGCCGAGGGACAAAATATAAAAAAAAGAGAAATGAATAATTGTATTGTTTGAAATCTACCTGTTTTGGTTGATAATCTCAAAGTGGAACGACGACAACTAATTCTGTATTTAATCAGAGGATTGATCAAATAATTAGATAAGTATGTAATGTAAGGCTTTAGATTAGGTCTCAAATAGCGTGTATTTTCGTGTAAAAATGTTTATACAAGCTTAGTGGTTCAAACCAAAGAAAAATATTTTACACATCACTTAATTTTTTAATATTCACAGTGTAATAAAACATACACGTCACGATCAGATTCCATCCTTCCGATGCCAAGACGATACAGGCGTTCACTCAACCTTGAACATGCCGTACGGTTCATCTCAGTTATTTTGCAAGATAAGCCGCAGACGACCCTCCTTTGTTCTTGTCAGTGGAATGGTGTCAAAAATGTTGTTATAAAACGATAAAATAATATTAATTTCTTAGCAACCTTTGTAACAAATATTTAATAGTTTAGTCTGACCATAAATATAAAACCCTAACCATATTGCGGAAAATTACGAATTGATTTTTTTTCTATACACTAGAAAGTAATCGATGACATTTGTTTTTTTTTTTAATTGTTGATTAGATTAGGTTACATTGTTATGATCTATTAACGAATATTACGTTTAAAATTTCAAAACTATTTTAAATGCTTAACTTTTAATTTTATATTATATTTTGCATAATGACAGGTGTCTGGCACCAGACACATTATTAATCATACATGTTACTGTGAAGTATTCATTTTTTATACTTTTTAATTTTTTTTATTAAGAAATCGTTGTTGATCGTTCGATTTGTACGATTGCAAACTAAATATCAGAAAGTTACAACGTTACAAGACAGAACGTTATTTTATTTGTCCTACTGGAAGTACAATAGAGCAGTCACCATCACCGGGAAATTCTAATAAATATCCTGTTAGAAATATTTTGGTTACATCATTATCATGTTAGTATTGACGTAGCATGAAAGTAATAAAATAAAAAAAAAATGTTGACATTTTTTATTGAATATCTTGTATTCAATAGACTTATTTCGCAGTCTTAGTGATACATTATTTTTTATTTAACTATGCAGTGATCTTTCTCTTTATAATCGAGTCAAAGACGATGGTAATGAAACAATAATTGAAACATATTTAACATTTTTATTAAAATAAAATGTTTTGCATTATAACATAAATTAAAAATATATGTACAAAACTATAAAATTAAGTACAAATTGAACACTTGTATAGTAAACAACGCTTTATGTGAGTATGTTCCTTATATTACGTTGCCTTAAAAAGGCTGACTTTTCGTTCCACACTTCATAAAATTCTATTTATTAAACGACCTAGTCTTAAAATGTAGGCAGATAACTTAAACAGTAATAACTATTGTTTATAAACGACTTCCATGAAATTGGATTATTGAAGATGGCATTTTGTAGTTTACATATTTTAGGTACCTATGTATTAAAACACTGTTGACTTTTAACGCTTTAAGAATTTCAAGTCTTTAAACGGAGGTATAACTTTACACTATTTTTTACTGGTGGTAGAAACCCTTGTAGTCGAGAGCGGCTTTATCTTCCAGTTGCTTGGCAGCTTTCGGGTTGTTCTTAGCTTCTAGGGCGGCGCGTTCCTAAAAATATAGTGCATAGATTTTAAATACTTGAATTTAGTATTCAAATGTTCATTTTTACTCTACTATACTCAAACATTAAATAATAAATTATCTTTTTAAATGGATATTGATATGGATATTTACTTATTAAATCGAGCTAGTAAAGTCTTTGGCATTTTGTGGTTTATCATAAACCACAACGAAATCTATAACATAAGTTATTTTTTACAATATGACTGAATAAGTATAAGAAACTAGTGATATCTTAATTTAAAGAGCAAACTTAAAAAAAAAATCTTACCGCGTTGGCCTTAATTCCAGCGTAGATGAGGTCAAGTCCCTTTTGGATTTCGGGGGAGACTGGTGGTGGGGTTGGGATGTGGTCACCCTTGACTCTGAAGCCGAACTCGTCAGCGATGTATTCGACATTGATGACCTCACCGTCGGGAGCGGTGTAGGAATAAGAGCCCTGCTGCACGAGAGCTACGTCTTGGTCCTCGCCAATCGCCTTAAGGTAGCCTTGCTCTTCAGCCTGGATGTTGTTACCGGTCTCGTATCTGAAAATTAGTGTTAATAGGTTTTTCATTTCGGTCGTGAAATATCTTAAGATAGATTTACAGCATAACGTTTGAAATCTTTCAAATCATTGCATACTAGTAGCTTCGGCTCCTACGGAACTCACGAAATTACCTTCTTGTAATATTATTATGTTTATCAAAGTCAATTCAAATTAAAATAAATGCTCAATTTTGACTGACCCATTGAAGAAGGCGTATTATTTTTCTGTCATTGTTTACATTCGGTATTAAGTCGTTATGATTTGTGATATTTAATACTAAAATATTCACATATGCAATACTCACGAGGTCTTGTAACTTCCATCGGTGCCTTGTTCCTTGTCGAAACGGATGATGGGAATGACAGTGGTGAGATCCAACTGAACCTTGGGTCTGAAATCTTCGACAGGCTTTTGCTGTCTGTACTCGGGCTGGTAGTTGTAGTTCTGTTCCGCGGCCGCCTGGTCGCTGGGCTGCTCCGGCGCTCTCCTTTGGGGGAGAGCGGCCGTAAGTGCGAGCACTGCGGATAATGCTACCTGTAATATAAAATTAATTCATATAAGTATAATTTTAAAATATACAGGATGTAAGACAAAACAATAAACAACTTACTAATACTGGTCAAAAATATGTGTCGAATGATTTCTTAAAAATAGGTTAAACTGTTTAGTAGGTCAAAGTAAGACGGACCATCACGGTCTTCACAGTCAATAATGAAAATAGACACTACTAGACATTCATGACCTAACTAATATAGAATAATGTTATTATCTAAGATTGACATAGTTGACAGCAACAACATCTTAGTTCAAAAGATCACAACGTCTTATTCCGATCGGTATAATATAATATTTCAATTGTACTCTTCGTTATGTAAAGTAATGACCGATAATGAAACGATGACCTCACCGAGAAGAACATAATCATATTCACGATGTTGTAAGATAAGATGGAGCGGATACAATGGCTCACCATAATTACGAAACAACCTTATTCGACACGCGGCCCGGGCGAAAGTGGACCCCAGTAAAACATGCCGGCGAACTTATACAGGGCATTGTTTTCATTGAAATCTCATCCGAACCAGACATGCTTTGTTACCATTGATAATAGATGTCTGGATATTGTTTTGATTTTACGCAACAAGGGTCATCTTTTTCGAAACAAGTTGACCTTCGGTAAAGCAGGGACTGGTGGATCGATAGTAAAAAGTATGCATGAACTAACTTCGAATTTTTTTTTTAATTACGTGACACATTTGGTAATAATTTGCTTATGTTTCCTTAACATCGATAATGATCTCGTAATTTTGTTACGATCAAGAATACACATTACAGTACTTAACGCTTCAATTGTTATTTCTCAAGCGAAACGGATTATCAATTGGACGGCAATGTGGATGTTATATTCTTACGTTCATTTCACACGATTGGACCAGGCTACTGCTTCTATTTAATACTGTATTTGTAACACTAGAATCTACTTATCCAAATTATTTTAATCTAGTTTTTAAATAATTTAATGGTATACTTAAAATGTTTTGGTATACAGTACGATTAAAAATTCAGCTGTAATTGTATTTAAATAAACATTTAAAAACTTGATGCAAAATAAAAAAAAAATACATAACAGAAAGTATAAATAAAATCGTATTTTTTTTATAATTGTTATAACTGATAAATATTTTAAGTATAAAAATCGAATTTGTATTAAAAAATATCTTTGAATTAAAAAAAAAGGGTTAACATTAGAGCTTTTAGTCTCGCCACCTGTAAACTCAGCTCAAAATACCTGAGGCCGAATACATCGTGACCTAGAAAGTGGTTATGCAATTTGCCGACACGATGAACAAGACAGTTTGTATAACAGCACGTTTTAAAAAGTAGGTAGAGTACTAGAACAGACAGACATATCGGCCTCAACTATACTAAAAAAACTTGCGACACTTTGCTTAAGTAAATATCAAAAACTTTTTCTCTCAAAACTGTTTCATAACTTTTTATCTATGACTATTTGTGTTAAATGTTTTAAGTCATTTACAAAAAGTTTGTTTTATTTTTAGCAATGGTTCCTTTGCTGTTTCACGATATCTAGGTCAAATTCCGAACAATTTAGTTATAATTTTGCGTATCTTTAAAATACTTTTATTAAATTCGTGAAAGATTTATTATATATGTTTATGAAGATGATACATTGAAATTTAAAATTATCAATCATGATACAATTTTCTTGTTAAAACAATCTAGATATAAATAAATATTGAACAAATGCGCACAAATGTAAAAACATAGGTCACGAACTTCTAATCGCGTGTTATTACTGCCCATACACAGATGATTTACTCTCTTTTGACCTTGTATAAGTAGAATTTGGTTAATGTCCACATGTACTTAGTTTTTATTTTTAACTTTGTATTTATATATTAGAAAATAATTAACAAAAACTTAGAGAATAAATAGATTTGTAGATGTCAATTGATTTTTAACTACAAGTATTGAGTGAACTTTGTATTGAGTAATCGCAAACTATTAGCATTAACAATACTACTACATTTAGAAATTATCCCACATAACCTTAAAAATATTTGCATTGTCTAATATTAAAGCACATAATTAATGGATCGTATTCCAACATTATGTCAAAGTTCAACAACCGACCCTATTCGAGCTTACATCTCGCAAGAGATGATTGCGGAAATTCACAAACATTAAAGCAACATTTGGACTCCGAGCTAATCACGTACGTCCATCTAACAAACAACAACCATCCGCATTTACCCAGCTATAAGCGTAGCTAATAAATTCTGTCCAAAATGATCACTTATCATTAAACTATTTACGTCAAGAATGCTCGATAAAAAGCTTTTGAACTTACCAGTACTTTCATTGTGTTTTTTTTTATAATGTAACGTACGGCAGTGAAGCACGTGGAGTCTCTCGGAACTGTGTCAGAGTGGTAGTTATACGCTCACTTATATACTACACCCCTGCCACTTACTCGGTCTCTGCTATGAGCCATCACACTTTCATACCCGATACCGTGGTTGCTTGCTTTAGCGGAGATGTCGCGATTTTTTCAAACATTATAATATTGACAAGTAAAATTACAAATAGATAGCTGATAGCACTGCATACCATTACGTACCCTTTATTAGCAATATCTAATTCTAATCTTCATTCTAAGTGTTTACGAAACGTGACTTTTATAGAGGTCGTAATCGGCGACATCATTGGAGCATGCAACTCGAATTCCTATTCTATAAATATGTCAACATTATGATTTTAGGATTGTTTTACGAGTTACGTTTTAAACAATTATAAAAATAAAAAAAAAAGAAAACAAAGGATAAACTCTGAAATTGTATTTTCTATTAATTATCGTTAAAATAACTAAAAGATACTTACTATTCTTTCCTCAAGAAATTAGCATGGGTATTGTGAAGTTGTGTTACATAAGAAATGGGCGTTGTTTCTGCTTTACACCAAGGGAACACGATTTGTATTATTTTCGCTGACCCTTGTGCAACGATCAATCTTAAAAGGGTGCTTTCATACATGTTACGGATTACACTTGACTGAGGTCCCTTGACGGGTTTGATTGCGGCAATTGTGTTTTGTCCATCTGTTTGGTACATTGCATTTGTTGTGATAGTATGTAACATTTCTTATCCTAATTCACCTCTTGTACAAATGCGTATATGTCCCTGAAAGCCTCGTTAACAGTTTGAGATGCACCTTTCATTGTTCATATGCGAATTCTTTGATAATTAGATTTAATTGAAATGACTATTGACGCTAGAAGTTTTTAGGTTATCTGGCTTTGGGGCCATTTAAAATAATTGGTAAACGTTGTCATTGTTTAGTAGTTAATTTTATAAAAAAAAGTATTGATTGAAACAAGCTCGTATAAAAAATGTAAATCCAGCTACACACCTAATGTTTTAACTCATTAAACAGTACGGTACTGAGTACAGTGTACCGTTCTCAGTTGCGTCCACACTCGTCAGTTTTAGTTGCAGAGTTCGACTGTTCGTTTAATGTGTGCAGTTAAAACCGGAGGTGTGTGGTGGGCTTTAATAAACTCTATTAGCCAGTAGTTTTGCTCGAGTGAGTAATAATGTTTTTAATGAAAATAGTGGTTATGTGAGCGGTGTAATCACCGAATTTTTTTATTGCTTGTTATGAAATAATTTACCTGTCTATGATACGAAAACGAATTAAAGCATACGGTATAGTGATAGAAGATTTTTTGTAACTCGATGCACACATTTGGCCGGAGTACCTACATACGTAAATTATAATAAATATTTATGATTTGTTTGAAGGTAAAATATCACACATTCGTTTATATTGATTTCAAAATAATCGTTCATCCACTTTAATATTTGTTATTCTTAAATTACGTCGCTATAGGATTATTTGCTTGGCTAAGACTATATAAAATGTTTGGTTTGTCTGTCGGACTTTTGTGAACATACAACAAAATACTGTTCAAATAGCTTTAACTATGTTCTTGGTATTTTAGCAGTAAGGTTTGAAGCATTTTTAATAGTTTTACTATGTCTCTTTTTTATTAACAGAAGTGATTATATTCTCACGGAACGTCGATAACTTTCTTTTTCTTTATTTCAAAGATATTAATCAACTTTAAAATTATATGTCAGTGATGTTTAATTAAATACTGGTCGCCAGCTCGGGGGAACGCCGAAGAATTTAAAACGTCCGTGACACGAATTGAAGGTTTATGCACGCGGCAAATAAGATTTCCTAGCTTTAAATTTCGAAGTTATATTCACATTGACATCTATTGAATTAGATGTTCCTTGTTATTTACCCGTTTCATTTCAATTGTTTAAATCACCTGTCAAGGACGGATTACGTAAAATGTCACCATCAATAAAGTTGTGGTAAGCGGTGCATCATACATCGTGGGCACGGACACTCGTCATAATAGTTTCACATTTAAGAAAGGTCAGTTTAAGATTATTCTCCCAAGACATTTTTTAAACACATATCGTTTGAGTAACCAGCCAACGTATGGACAAAGAAGCGAAGGCTCATGAAAAACGGAAATCCCTCAGTTTTTACTGGGTCAAGGTCTTTTTATACCTACTTTCACTTTCGTTTCTTGACATGACCTATAAAATGATATGATACATATTGAAGATTCGAATCACCTTGTCAACAGTACCTATTCAATAAATTGTTACTAACTGAAATGTCAAAAGAAGCGACATGTTGAAGATAATCGTTTTCCAGTTTATAATTTGATTAATTTATTTACATATATTATAAACAAGCGTCGAGCACGCGTTACACTGACTAGTTCCACATGTACATGTTAAACAACAAGTCTAAACTTGCTTTCTTGAGGAGATTCTAATATTTTTATTCAAACAACCTTGGTACATCCACTATTGTATGCTGAAAGTTTTAATTTTAGAAGCCAGTTAAATATAGGGATTCAATACATAACTGCGACATAATTTTAGCAAGCCACTAGTGTTCTTTAAATCATTCTAAGTTTGTATTTCCTTACATTACAATCATTCACAATGTTGGGATTGTCTTAACAAAAATGTTAAGTTTTGATACTAAGCGAATTTTGTTTACTACATTCATAAATTTCAATTCTGTCCATCATTCCTTAAAATTTAGTAACATTAAGTAGAATAGTATTGACTTAGTTAAGTTCTTCATTTTTAGAAGTGTAAACCAGTCCTATGCGCTTACATTCTCCCGAAAAACCTACGCCACAATATAACTTTTTTTTAATTAATAAATTAATTTCGAGGTAGAATGAATTTTAATTGATAAACGAAACCTGAGCACATTTTCTTAGAAGGCAAACTAGTACAAGGATGTGACGTTTGTCATAAATGAATCACGTACACATTATATCCTTTCTATAACGATGATACGTAATGCTAGATTTATAAACTGCCAGTCATCAAGTTGGTAATCTTATATCCGGAAAACTTGATGAATCTATTCTTCGTCTAATTAAATTTAAAAAAAGAAACATAGCAAAAGCTTAATTCAACTTTGACATATCAGACATACTCAAAAAAGCTTGTCGACTTATGTTGACATAAATTATTCAATATTCAACTTCTTACGCACTATAAATTATGTTTAATGATTGATAGGGACTCATCTTATTTATAACCTGACATGATTAGTACGCATACCATCGATAATGGCCTTCTTTATTAAATACTTCATTCATAATTACAAAGAAACAAGTTCGATGGTAAGACAACATTGGATGCATCGTGAATGACATAACAGAAATAATCACCATACCGTAATTGGCCACAAATAGTTTAGGAGCATCTTGTAAATGCTTCCTTATTTTGGTCATGGAATAATTAAATACTTAATCTCACATAAAGTGTTGTTTTGGTTGGTCTGTAATCAACAATCGTTTTAATTCTAGCGTTTCACGAAAGCTTCTTAGGATTTCAGTTAAAGCTCTTTTCGTAATATCTATCTATTAAAGGCCTACGTCCAGCAGTGGACTTCATTAGGCTGATAATGAAATTTTATTAAATATGTTAGTTTTCTCTAATTCTTCCTTAAAATACAAGCAAAAACATGTACGGATAAATATTACTGCAATGTTTTCTTGGGATGTTGCAATTTATCCTTCAGTGGTGCTTGAGTCAACTACCATTCCAGCCTACGTACATCCTACTCTGAAGTCAATACATTCTTAAGGAGAGACATCAAATTATTGTACTTCGGTTCAAGGTTAATAAAATGATGTTGTATATATTGTATTTGTTTGTAGGATTTTTTTCAAACTCCGTATATTGTTGTCCTACACTCACATTGTACAAGGCGGTAGTTTACCTGTCAAAACAAGTCGTTTTCAATGAAATTAATAATTTCTACGGCTCACGTTTTAGAAAACTATCGTTAAATGTCTATTCCATTAGGAAGTCCAAATTGGACTAGGTATGGCTTAGGTTTTTATTTATCTATTAAATTTAAATTAGATGACGTAATTGAAGCTTGAGACGTAACAGATCCTATGAACCATGAAAATTATGCTTTAATTCATATTATTTAGTATCATTTCATATCATTCATATTGTAGCGTGTTCTAGTTTTAATTTATATCTACTAGATGGCACTTTTTGCGACTCTAAATGTAATTTCAATACTATGCTATGAGTATTCGTGAATCAATGAGATTTCAATTGAAAGTGGTCAGTTCTTGCATACATTGTCAAAGTAACTAAACTGTTTTTGTTTTGTTATTTGCATGGCGTTCTATGTCGTAACTTTGGCTGCTGCGGCTTCTTTTGTTATATAGGCGCGTGGCAAATACGCGTTAATAATTATTTGACGAAACACCGTTTGGCGCAGCATATGCGTAATGGGGCGTAGATGTTAATAAAGCACAGTAGGATAGGTATGCGAAAGGCGTGCAAACCAAGAAGACAGTATCAACAGTTGATTTCAATTTGTAAAGACCTATTCGATTTATACTTTGCAAAATTCTTGCACGGGTCAAGTGTGTTTTAATAGAAACGTGTCGACAAATAAACAATATTAGCAGAAATATTGTTGAAATTAGGTTAGCTGCTAGCGTGCGCGTATTTAATGTATCATTGATTTCGCAATGGAGTGAGAGGAGGGCCGAGCGCTTCTTTAAAGATTTGCGTTGGAGTCGTGCCCTGATCTTGACATTTGTCGATCTGGTATTTCGACCTTATGACTTATAGTATTCAACTGTAAATGTATTTAAATACGTATTTTAACTTATTATATAATTTAGACAATTTCCAAGTACAACTGATTCGACATATAAATATAAATTGCTGACTAAAATAGTGTCTAACACTTGATTATCTTTATTATAGAACATGATAATCAAACTTCAATCATCTAAAGTTACCAAATGTTAATGAATGTGGGAACTTTACTTTTACATAATTGAAATAATGATCTTTTAAAGAAAATAGCCGGATAATTATCTCCTTAAGATTGTTAATAATATTATTCAAGTTTTTCCTTTTTAAATTAATTAATTAACTAAACTGGATATTGACAATGTGGGCATAATATGAATATAAAATTAAATGTTGAATAATAAAATTATACGATAAATTTACAATATATGAAAACAACAACTTGCATATTTATGTGGATTTATACATGTATTTTTATTTAAATTGCCTTTGAGAATTAATAATATGTTATATTTGACTAATTCGGCGATATAACTATTCTTTCATCATGTTACAAACGCGTGATATTAAATTATCATGATTCATGTTAACAAAGTCTATTATAAGCGATGTTGTATAAAAAATGTTATTTCAAGATCTCCTATGTTAACAACTAGGACTAACATACACTTAAAGTCGCACTCGTTTACGAGTACAGTGAAAAAAATGTTCTAAAATATGTTATTTTTTACTTCGATTGTACAATTCCTTGGAAAATATAAGAGCAATCTGTATCATCTGTACAATTCGCCATTTATTTATGATAGGCGCTAAAGTAACATAAATAATTAAACAACTTAAGTTTATTTAGGCCTTGGAAAAGGTCTATGTTCAGCAGTGGCTGGAAAAGGGCTGATGATGATGATGAAGTTTACTTGTTTATAGGATTTTTATTATATCAATAGCAATGAAAACTATGAACGTGAACTCGCATAATTCTTTATAAGTGCCATATTCAAAGCTTCTTATAGTGCATTTATAAACTTCGCCGCCGCAGCGTTCATTCGCCATAAATTCGACATCGATGGTTGAAACTTGGCGATGCCGGGTGGACGACGAGATTACGAGGACTACTTAAGCAGTAATTACCTATTGTAAATATAAATTTAGTTTACGATTTTTATCTCACCAGGTGAAATACAAATGAAACGATCAGTTTTTTTTAATAGAAATATTTAATATTTACAGTGATTAATTAAAAAAAAAATATCTTAAAGCTTATTCATAGAATTAACACATTGATATATCACATTTTTAATATTTTCGTCGATATAAAATATTCCATAATTTGTTAGTACCCCGTCCTTTTGAGTATATCCGTTATTGATTGTCAAATGCTGGAAAGAAAGTTAATTTACAATTTTCAGAGAAATAAGCCGCTATCCAACATTATTTAAGCTGAAGAGGCAGAAGCGCTTACTTCCTCAGATGACGGTGCTGCACTAGCAGCAGGTGCAGAGACAGCTTGTGTTGCGTCTTCTACAGCTACCGTTGTTATGCCAGTGTCCGCTGGTGTCGGTTCGTCTGCTGCTGTTACATCACTCGCTGTTACTGAACTCTCATCATTTGCTGTGGTACTACCAGCTACAGCCACTGCTAACGTAGTTTCTCCACTTGATGACTCAGTCGTTCCTTCATCCGATGCACCTGATGTCGTCTCTACAGATTCTAATGAACCAGTTGTTTGATCATTAGGAGATATCTGCGTTGACGATTCTGATGAAATCTCTTCAGTTTGAGAATTATCTTCAATGGCCTTAGGTTGTACACCTGATCCAGCCTCATCTGATGAAGTAATAGATTGATCCGAAGCTTCTGTCGTTTCCGATTTTAATTCAGCTTCAGACCCTGTTGATGTTTCAGTAGTCGCACTTATTTCTTGAGCGCTACTTTGACTAGCTGTTGTAGCTTCTTCTTGCTGTGAGTCAGCTTGTGTTGGTTCAGCTTCAGCTGTTGTAACAGGGCCAGTTTCAGTAACATCTGATATTTCATTGGACTGGGGAGAATCTGTAGCAACAGATTCAGTGTTTTCTGGCACTACTTCAGATTCAGTTACTGCGGAAGTTTCAGTAGTTACTGCATTAATTTCAGCCGAATTAATAACAGTAGTTGAAACTATTTCCGGTTGCGCCACTGATTGTGTAGATACGGCTTCAGGCGTTGTTTCTAAACTAGCTTCAGTAACATCAGACTTTTCGTTAGATTCGGCAGCAGGTGCAGCTTGAACTTCAGTCGTAACCGGTTCAAGAGTTGCTGACCCAGGTGTAGTTCCAACTGCTTCTTGGATATCACTTTGACCAGTTGTTGATACTTCTTGCGGGTTTTGGTCTGATGTTTCGGACGCTGGCTCAGATATGGACGGTGATCCAGTTTCAGTAGCTACTGGGTTTTCATTAGATTGTAAAAGCACTGGAGCTTCGGTTGAATCCGACTTAATTTCAGGTTGAGGGGCATTCTCAGTGGTTTCAACTTTTTGTTCTGGTTCTTCTGAAACTTTACTTTCAACTGGTTTTGGTTCAGCTTCTGATTGTTGAGTAGCTAAAGTAGCTGAATCACCAGCATTTGATTTATCAGAAACACTTGATTCTTCTTGTTGCGGAGAAGAAGAAACAGGGGAAGCACTGACAGGAGACGCACTGACAGGAGCCTTGGGTATATCTTCTGATGCTTTTACACTGGGTAATTGCACTGATGCTGATTCAGAGCTGTCTGGCGTCTTCAAAGCGCGTCCAGTCTTTTCGTTTGAAGCAGGAGAAATCGGTACTGGCGTTGGTGCTCTTGGTAAATGATTTCCAATAGGCTGGAAGCCATTCTCGTCAGCAATGTAACTGTAAATTTATAAATATATGTTTCATTCCTTCAACAATAAATATATTGCTCTGTACGGTATTTTTAAATGTTTTATATTTACCTTAAAGTGATAATGGTGCCATCAGGAGCAGTGTATGAGTAGGAGCCTCGTTGCACGTGAATTTCATCACTGTCACCACTTTCGTCGCTTTCTCCGCCTTCCTCGCTGCTACTGGCTTTACGGCCGGCAGCCTTTGGTACAACTTTGTCGTAAGATACTTCCTCCCTCTTTATACCGTTACCAGTTTCATAACTAAAATAAAACAAATAAATTACTCGTCTATTCAAGAAAATTGTGTATACGAAGATAGCTATTTCATTGTCTTTTAAAATAAATTATTACAGCAGTGTCTACAAGCTTTGGTCTTAACTCAGCGATAAATAGCTAAAACTAGTACCATTAGCCAGGCAAACGCAAAACTTTCTATAGAATATAATACTCAGAAACATTCTGAGTATAGTGCAAAGCCTCATGATTTTACTTGATTAAATTTAGAGAAAACTAAAAGTCATTTTATCATTTTTCTCGGACTTACTAGATACTAAAGTATTAACTGCAGATGCTAAAAGCACTCAGAAAGGTACCAATATGACCTCAAAAATTCGTGTTTTATTTTTAAGAACAAAACTGAAACCTTCTAAACTGGTGATCTAGATGCGCCTCTCAGACCGTTTGTTTGTAATTTAAATATATTCTTGAAAAAACGTTAACGAATATTTATATCCAAAAAAGGGTGTTTTACAGCTTGTAGTGAACGCTAATTTTTATTAAAAAGTAAGTTAATTACGTTTAGCATATTATTAATAGGAACACTTAATGTACTAAGTTACTCGTAAAAAAAATAAAAAAACGTTCAAAGTCGTTACTGCATGAAAACAAAAAAAAACGTTTTATTATTTCTATTTAGTTTATTTATTATTTAAGGTTTTTAATATCGTAATTTGAATATCGATTTATTTGTACTAATAATTAATACTTTTTTTTATTTCTAATCCAATTATAATGAATTAAATTACCTGAACTTGTAAGTTCCATTTGGCTCTAATTCTTCAGACTGAGAAACGATCGGTATGACTGTGGGCTGTTGGGTTTCCGGTGGCACCACGGCTGTCGGTGCCGCCAACACGTAACACGCCGCCACCAGAGATAGAAAAACTAGTTTATAAATCATTTTAATCTAAGTACCTAATCACTCCCGAAATTTACTGATGAATGGTACTCCAGACTTCGTAAGCACTTATATGTAAGATTCATCTATTTACACTATCCTCCCCCCGCGTGCCGGTGGTACGAGCCTCAGCGGACGCTAAATACTTCAACCTTAGCAGTAGCCTGATGTGTTCTTCAGAAAATTGCACAATCGTCAAGGTGTCAATAGCATTACACGAAGGGTGACGATCGGTCGCGATTCAAACTGATTTTTTTGTTCCATCTTTGTATTCAATCTAAATTATTTTCAATTTGTAGCTATGACAATCTTAATCCTAATTAATTTTATTATTGTTATACAAATGTATGTAATAATTTGATAGGTACATATAGATAAGAGAAACTAGAAATTGTTATTTTGGTTCTTTATCAAATGCATAACGAAAGAAAATCTGTTTGGAAAACATCCTTATTGCACGATTTTTTTAAAAAAATTTCAGTGTATAGTAATTTTTTAGTAGAAATATTTAGGTCGTTAAATTTTGATAAATGATTATTACATCTGTCCGCATCAGTAGGGCTAATGACGCGATTTTTTTTTAATTTAGATCCACCGTGTTTTTGTTTACAAGTATGGCCTCTTCCGCATTATTAGAGTATGCAAACGTTGATGTCATTCTGTAACAAAATATAGTTACCTATTATACGTATTAAGTGTTTTTTATTCTTGTCAGACAAGTAATTCGGTTATCTAGAGGTATAAGACAGATTTGACCCGTGCTAGTGACTCATCTACAATACGGCTACAAGCGCGTCTGTCCTGTTTTGGAGTTGTTTAACGATTTAAAAAACCAAATTAGAATGCTCTTAAGAAGTAATTTAGTGTTGATTGTTACTGTAGTTACAATAAGTTTACTTTGTGAACACGTGCAAGGGAAGCGTGGAAGATACAGGTACAATCACCCGCCATCAATAGAATCCACTGAGAATGTACCAGTGGCTGTAATTTACGACAATGAAGATGTTCGTGAAAATAAAGCCATCAAACTTTCAGCTAATTTTCAAACCGCAAAAGATGATCCTATCACTCCTAAGGAAAACATAAAACAAAGCGCGGATACAACTCCGGAAATTAATACTGATATACCAAAACAAGTGGAGAAAGTTGTGAAAAAAAAAGTTCAAAGCACTTCTCTGACAACAGACAATGAAAGAAGTCTACAGATACCAGTTAGTGTTGTATATGATTCGGAGCCTAGTAAAAATAAGAATGTCCAAAGTACCAGTTCCCCAATTGTACGAAGAAGGCCGACTGGAAGGCGTCTACCAAAATCCGAAGTGTACAGAAAACCTAAAGACAATGTCGTAAATGATAATAATAAACAAAGTGAAGAGAATAACGTTATAAATGATTCCGGTGTACCGGCAGTTCAAACATCGTCTACAGAAAGTCCACTGAACACGCCGGTTAAAGATAAAAGTCAAGTGAAAATCGTAAAACGAAAACGTGTCCGCGATCCAGTAGTACCGATTGTAACTGAAAGGAACTTCGTCTATGCTCATAGCGGTAACTTTCATTATAGGTAACTGTGACAAACAGTCGTACGTGATATTTTTTATTAATATTAAATAAATAATTTAATATTTTATTATTCAGCTTCGAGGGCGGCGATGGCACGAAAGTATTCGAGGACGGCTCATTAAAATCAATAAACGACGAAACTGGCGAGGCCGTTTCAGGTGGTTTCTCATATAAAGTAAGTTTACATTTTAAGCACATCTTAAAGAGAAATCTTAACTACGATCCAATAATCAAACTATATGAAGTCGATCATTAGATGGCTTATATAATATATTGATTCCAGGACAAGGATGGCACCGACATCAGTTTATCATACACCGCGGATGAGAACGGCTACAGACCAATCGGTGCCCATCTGCCCACGCCGCCACCTATTCCACCACAAATCGCACGAGCCTTGGCCTACCTAGCAACAAAATCAACTCCACAACCCATTACAGAACCTACAACATATTTTGACTAGTCTTAATTTGGCACTATTCTAAATTATTAATATAGTTGTTAGTAATTAAAATAAACGAATTTATTTCTGACGTATATTCTTTTCCCATAAACGGGTTTATAATTATTTCAATCTTACGTCTAATGTCTACATTAATGAGATGTATAAATAAAAATAATTTCTCTATTTAATTAAGTCACTTTACTTATAACAGGTTTGTCCATTATTGCCGTCTACTGATATCGTATTGTGTAAATTATAATTTTTACACATTCAACCGAAGCCAATTTGTCAATATTAATATTTGATATCTTCTCAAACATTCCAAATGTTAGACGTCTGTAAACTCATTGATAATGCGTTTGTAATTTTTGTATCAATACTTCTATACTATGTCCATTGTACTAAAGTGTTAAGTAATCGAAATTTATTCAATTCATTATTAAGTCTGTTTACTTTATGAAACGATTAGTCAAATACGCTAGTTCCTTTTATTCTATTCACTCCTCAACTTCTGTACTTTTTAAAACTGCCTATCTTGACTTCGAAGGGTGTCTTCAAAAATTTCAACGTAAATTTTCTTACGGAAGTAATTCATATGTAAAATTAATCTATTGAATGAGGAAAAACAAACAAATATGAATTATCATTTTTAATATTAGTTGAGATAAATGGGAAGATTATGATTTTTTGACATTTAAACTAGCCAAGCACCTCAGCTCTCATCATTGACCTTGCAGTCTTTCTAGTCAAACAGGTTCTCAACAGATACCCATAAGTTTTTCTGTTACCCACCAAATTTTATGTTGCAACAGATTTAAATATAGGTTATTTTTAATCAATTATAAAACTAAATAATATTAGTTTTACGTAATTACATTTTTTTATATATCCTTTAATAACATTTGGAAGTCTACTATAATTTTTAATGTTTTAAAATGATAGATTGGAATCTACAAAGCTTACGAGTTAATACCTCGGCACGCACTGCAGCGACATCGTATCGTATTAGTACAGTGTTCTTTTTTTTTACTAAAATTAGTAGTGTAAGTAGATTTGGTCAATTTACTAATATTTCGTTTAACCAATTCTGGTAATCTTAAAATTCTTTTATTAAAATATGGTTCACGACAATATTCTAATTGTGGGAATCGAACCCACGACCGCTAGATCGATAGAACGTACCCTCAACCATTAGGCTATTAGCACTTGAACAATAGAAAGCATAGTGTTCTTAAAATTATCATAAATAAATGTAAACGATTGATTAAAATTTATATCACGAAGAATAAATAATACTCGTAGCTTGTACAAGCGACCTTTTGTGCGATGTTCCGGTGATTATGATGAAATCCCTACAAATAACTCATGATGTTTTTTAATTCTAATAAGACATACTAGATTCAACAAAATGCCTTAACGTTATCACACAGGATGTTAAAAAAAATATTTAAGATTGATTTACACTTGTGTTGAATAGCAAAATCACGTTTCTTTTGAAGCATGATACGCGATGTTTTTGAAATTCCAAGAATTGGTTTTATCGATATTTTAGAAGTGTACTGAGACAATATGATATCATCTATTGCATTACAGCCGTGAGTATGATGTCTGGACACGGTTTAGTAAACTGCACCAGGTCACGTCGCGTCGGTGGACTATGGTCTTTTAGTGTCCAGTCACCAATATTTCTTAAATCACACGAGTCTTTATCCGGCCTTTGTATTTTTGTCCAACTGATTAATACCTGAGTTTAAAGACCTATATACAATAGTATCGATGCACAGCTTAACCTATGTGTCGACTGTAACTTCTTTTCTATAGAACTTTAGGATGACTATCAACTAAAGTATTTGTCCATGTTACACAAATCTTTGTTGTCAAACATTATTATGTTAGATACATTTTTTCGTATCTGTCGCCTCACAAAGGTGTGAAATTTTTATTTAATATATTATAAATTGTAAGTTACAACGAATTTGTTAGGCATTACTACTTTAACATATTTTTACAAAGATCGAACTGATTTATGACAGTCCCGAACATATAAACAGTTTTAGTATACACGTTAATTAGTCACAGTCGGACATCAATCGCCTAGATTTACAATGACATTTTTTTTTATTGAATCCACCAGCAATTATTTCTTTTATGTCAATCGTATTGCAAGCATAAAAAAAAATCTATTAATAATGCATGACGTTATTAAATCGTTGTTTAAAACAACTGAACGTTGTTTACATTTGATATATGTTTTCGAGACAAATTATAGGATTTATAGGAAATGACCTCAGCGGTTAACACCTTCAACCGATTCGGTGGACAATTGTAATGCTAATAAATATATTGTGTAATCAACAATCCGGATTTCTAGAGGCGTAATAAAACGTCCAAAGTTCATTCACAATGCATCTTTGGCACTGATTTTGCATTTATTGAATAAATAATAAAATATATAACATATTTGTGCCGATATAATCTTTATCACAGTTCATCGGTCGTCTTTTTATTTATTTTTTTAATGCTTTATTTATAAAAAAAAACGTATCACATGCCACTCTGTAAACACTAACAGTGATACTAAGAATTCTGATTCACATATCTACAAATGGGAATGTATCGAACGTGTTTACAAAGCGGTAAGAATACTAACGAGCAGACATAAAACGAGTATCATAAGAGTATAAACGTAGAGTCGTGGTGATCAAGCTCTCGATGGGGGCGGCGGCGGTAGCGTTGCTAAGTAATCTAACGCCTTCTGAATTGCCGGCGGTATCGGGGGTGGCGTCGGTAAATGCTCGCCCTACAACATAAAAAAAACATTCAACAATCGAGACACAAAGAACGTGTAAGGATTAGTCAAGGCTAGCTATTAGTGTTTTTAATCATTATTGATGCTTAACAAATATTTTCTTCGTACGTCTAAGCAAATGTTTTACAATTTTTGTACCCACTGAGGACACGTGCATTAGCATACGTACATTTTTTAATGTTAACGACAGAAATAGTTTGCCAGAAAACAGTAGACATTTAATTGAACGACTGTTAGTTTAAGTACTTGACATCAATTTTTCTTGTTTTAAATAAATTTATTTACAGCCGCCTAGATGAATTTATAATTATTTATAGAGTTAATTATATTCTTAATGCGTATCTCAAGTTTGTATGAAACTAATTTATGCCTTCAACTTCGATTGCGCGGAAAAAAAAATTGGAAAACAGCCTATACGGTATTTTAAATGTTAATCTATCTATATACAAAATATGTCCAGACCTGATGAGCCATTTTAGACTTACCCACTTACGGACAACCGTGAAAACCTTCATATTTGTACGATACCAAAACTTAAACGTTTTAAGATAAAACTTTTAGAATTTAATATATAATGTATTTACAATACACTTCAATTTATAATATACAGTATAGATTTTCTTTTTATTCGTGAACATTTAAATTAAGAAACCTGGTCTGAAGTATCTAATTTAATTGAACTTTGTAATAATTACTGGGTGGTATTTCCCAACCAATATGACTTAGGGTCCTTCAAGAAGCGAGCGTGCCTCTATCTCAAAGGCCGGCAACGCACCTGTAGTTCCTCTAATATTAAAGGTGTCCATGGGCGTCCATGATCGCTCTTGTGATCACGCAGTTCGCATGCCTTTTTATTAAAACAAAATTATTGAAACAGCGTACCTCAGGTTTGAAGCCGTTTTCATCATCAGCGATGTAGTTAAGGTTAATCACAGTGCCGTCGGGCGCGGTGTAGCTGAACCCTCCCTGCGCAACGATGACGTCGTTGCTGTCAGGACCGGTTGCCTTCTTCAACGTCCCTGTCTCTTCCGCCTTGATTCCATTTTCGGTTTCGTAACTGGAGATATACATCAGAAATACATTAGGTAAATTTTGTACCATAACAGGAACTATGATACTTGAATTAAGTATTAAAGACAAAAGCACAGCAATGAGAAAATGTTTTATTAACATAAAACGTTGGACTCGAGCCCAAAGCACACTCAGTCACAGGAAGTGTTCCTATTTTCAAGGAATTCTTGCCAGCAGTTTTAAGTGGTTCGGAGTATATAACTCGTTCTACAAAAAAATCTTATAAACTTTTAAAAGCATATTTATATGTTTTAAAGTTTTCTGTAATCAAATTGCTGACCGCTGTAGCAAAGTGAATAAGCATCAGTCGACTTATACCAAAGTTGCCCTTGAGCAGAAATAAAGTATGTATAAATTTGTGCCCTAACCTTTCTAACTGTCCGTCGTATGGGACCCACCAACTGGAAATATTTAATACTACTACGTGTTGTAATTACTAACTAAAAAAAAATGTATAATAATATCTTACTTATATACGTATGATCCATCGGGTTGTTGATCGAAGTCTTGCTTAAGAATTGCTATGACCTTTTCAGGCTGCTGGGGCGCGGCTGCGGCCAAAGCGAGTACAGCGCAAATCACTAACACCTTCTGTAAAAGTACCAAGACCAAAAAAAAATAAGATTTGGCGCCTGCAAGATTCATTTGAGCAAAAAGGTATTCTTTCTTTTTTTATTCAATGGAAAAACAATTATACGCACAAGAGAATACGTGACATATTTCTATTTAACCT
>JAODUI010000029.1:4504095-4555049 GCA_027563995.1 Papilio gigon | reverse complement strand
CATCGGGTTGTTGATCGAAGTCTTGTTTAAGAATTGCTATGACCTTTTCAGGCTGCTGGGGCGCGGCTGCGGCCAAAGCGAGTACGGCGCAAATCACTAACACCATCTGTAAAAGTACCAAGACCAAAAAAAAAAATAAGATTTGGCGCCTGCAAGATTCATTTGAGCAAAAATAACGAACATAAAATAAAGTATTCGTTACAAATCAGGCATTTTTTTATATTTTAGGCCGAGTATATGTGAATTGAATTTTATTAACTCTGCAAATGAAACACTGGAATCCTATCTAATCGGAATTCAATTTACACATGTTTATTATAAATAGAAAAACAAACAATTCTTAGAACAACATATTATTTTTTTGTAGAATATAACGGATACGTTTTTGTTAAAAGAATCTGTTAGTGTGCTTTCGGGATGTCAGTAATGTTTTAAGAAATATTAAGAACGCCGAAGAAATTAAAATTAACTGTATTTTTATGATACTTCAAATTCTACAAGGAAGAAAAAGGATGCACATGTCCATTTAGCTGCATTAATAAATACACATTAACAAATCAGAAACCTGTATACGCCTTTGGTTTCAAAAATATGGAGACAAATATCATTACGCGATGCTACCGAAGATGCATATTGCAAGATGCAAGATGCATACATATTAACAAATACGTCCATACGTATTTCTAAAACCGAAGGCCTACACAATTTTCTATATTTCTTTGCATGGATTAAAGTGTTAGAGTAATTTGAATTCTACTTAACATAAATTTAATTAGTCAAATTTATATTCACGTATAATTTACAAAACAATAATTTAAATAATCATCTAATTTAGGTACACTACAGTTTCATTAAAAAGATGGATTTCGTTTATCATCTAAGTATGTGGGTTACATGCGTGTTTCAAGAGAACCATCTAATGTGTCGCTAATTTAATAACACGAGACAAAGCCGGTCGTAGTGTGTCGGAACCATGCAGCCTTCGCGTGCTGGACACGTGCTTGAATACGATACCGTCATACATTCGTTATTTCATTTAATAATATAATCTATACTTCAATCAATAGGACCAAATATTCAAAACTACTGTGGTTGAATAAAAACTATGTAAAGTCTAATTCAGTCGGGACCCGTGGGTCATGGAACTGACGGTGCATTCCTTACTTGCTGATCAAATATTATTAGGATTTAAAGTGTCAGTAAAATTACATCTTGATTTTTGATTAATGATTTTAGCATTAAAATTTGAATCATTAAGTTAGTAAATTAGTTGTTATATTTTTATAATTGCATGTAGTATCAATTTTAACAGAAAACTACTAACAACTAATTAACCAAAATAATCATATCGTGAAAATAAAACGTTTGAAAGATCAGAATCCGAATGCGATACGATTTTTAATCAAATCGCCTCTTAGCGCCATCTGTTAGGGGTTAGTGAAAATGGTGCGAGACCAGCGCATGAGACTCTTTTTCGTCGCATAACTTGTATAAAGCAAATTTTATTTCATGCACTAGTCTTATAATTTATAAAACCAGAAGGATAATCATATTTTGTAGACTAGTGAAATGATTAGCTCTCATTAAAAATTTTTAAACCATCATAAAGTATATGGAAGCTCAAAGTTTCAATCAAGACTACATTTTGGATTGTATCTTATAAATTTTAACAAAACTACTGTAATAGAAAAAAAAACCTGTTCATTAATATGGTGATAAAATGAAAATAGTGTTCGTTATCATATAAATTTACGAATAGCTTTTTTTTTATTATGTTCCAGCCGGATATTGTCAGTCTCTTAAAACTGAAACGATTTTTATAACAATTTTATTCAAAAGTTAATTTGAGGTAAATGCCACATTCGAAAAAAAAAGGAATAGGTTAAAAAAAAAAGCTAGAACTAGCATGAGCGTCTATTGTATACATTTTTTTTCCTAAGCTTTATTATTACTATATACTATATTATACTATATTATGTACTATGGATGAAAAAATGTCATAGATATGTGTTTAACTGTTTTTTTTTAATTCCTAATGTCTAAGCATACCTATTATTATGTTTTGTATTGTGTAATCACTTTTGTATGCAATCGATTATCAAATTGAACACTCTTAAAAAATATGTCATTATGCAATATTTTTTTTTTACTAGGTCCTAATTACTTTTATTAGAATGGTCGTTTCATAATTGTCCTTTGCAAAATGTTAGTCGGCATCTGTTTGTCTTTGCGTTTGTTTTGTAAGCGCATTGAGTTGTGAGAACACCGCACAGAATTTGTGAGTCGCCTCCAAAACACAATGTCCGACATCGACGCGCTAAGACAAAAGGTGTGCGCTTAATTAGGCGCTCGCACGCCTCCAGCAGAATACAGGGACGGACTGTCATATAGCGCGTTTTTTTTTAATTCGACAAATATTTTGATATTATTATTCAAAATAGAAAAAAGGAAGTAAAAGGCTGCTTATTAAGAGTACAATTAATTAAATAACATCTAATACAATGTTCTCTGAAAAGCGCTAATAGCTTATTGGTTGAGAGTATAGGTTTAAGATCATGTGGTCGAGAGTTCGAATCCCACCATTCGACTATTGTTTTGGACCATATCGTAGACCAAGCCTAGAGCTTAGTTGAAATGGTAATATAAATATAAGTAAATTAACAAAACTCTGATAATATTTTTTTTACATAAAAGACGTACATAGGTCATGCGGTGGATAATGAGGCAACATAGGTTTAGGTAGTGGATTCACAGCGTCCTCAAAGTATAAAGTATGCGATAAAACCGCCGTTTGTCACTACAGCAAACAGCGCGGTTGCAAAGGTTAAGTATCGTAGGCATTTAATGCACCGCGCATTGCATAATACTCCGCGAACTGTCCGCATGCCCTTTGCACTGTCATTAAGCGTATTCAAAAGAAAATCACTCAAACTACAATTTGGAAATCAATTATACTCAGACCTTTAAAACTGACTTATACTGTCCCTAGACTTGTATTTTATATACTAAATCTGCACTGAGGATCTCCCTTAGGGACCATTAATGACTCTAGGTGAGGTAATTCTTAGTGAAATATGCGTTTTAAATGCGTAACTATCATGAATGAATAGAATCAATTAGTACCAGGTAGTAACAACAAGGCAAGTCTGTTTCTACAACCGTTTGAATTATTCTTTCATACTGCAATAGATTTTATCATTCTATTTTTTATTTATTTTTTTCCCTTAAAGTCACGAACTGATAAATTCATTTTAAAAATCTCAAAAAAAGTTTATTCTAATCAAAATTAATTTAACCATGTTTAATTTTATCCGTTAGAAATAAGAGTTAACTACCTGACGCCCGCGACTCTGTTTGCACCGATTTAAAAAAGCAAGCACAAAAACTATGAGCCTATATTCTTCTCCAGACTATGTTCTGCATGTATGCCAAATTTCCCCGATATCTGTTCGGCAGTACTGGAGATACGTGTTAACCAACCATTCATCCAAAACTTCGCATTTACCGTGTTAGGTATAATTAAGTAGTTTTTTTGTAACATTTAAAAAAAAAAGGTTTAATTTTCGGCTACTTGCTACTTACACCCATTACCTATTGTAATGTTTTTAAATGTCAAGATAGTTTTAAATTTACTCATTTGTAATTAAAAATATTTAAATAATAATAATATGAAATAATTCACGTATTACATAACATATACTGATTTAGGTTACGGCTAACCGAGTTAAGGATGTTAGTAAAGTAAAGAGTTAACTTACCATTATAATTATTTGTGAAAACTGGCACTTAAACGAGTGTTGCAATTACTGCAGAGATGTGTTATTCCATGTGGCGTTTGTCGGCGGCGTGTGCGCCGGATTGTACTTAGCCATCTAATCATCTGTCCCTTTTATAGAGACGCAGTTTTGTCTAGGCATTGCATACTGCAGGGGGAGCCTGCAACAACAGAAGAACACAGGGCCGTATTTGTAACATTTTATTTTTGTTTTAAATTAAACATAAAATTAACTCAGTGTAACCCACCGTTTGTACAATTTTACTGTAATTTATATAAACAACATAATACAACGAACAACGAGCATGATCTTGTCCTATAACTGTCAAAAAGACACGTGAAAAGTAACCTTATCCACCAGTCATAAACTAATAGCGCACATTCAATAACATTTAGGAACACAGAATGTACCAAAGTTATTAAATGAATTACTATAGAAAGAATTAAAAATTATAACCGTCATATAACTTAGCACTGATTTAGTAAGTAATGTGGCAGTGTATGTTATTTAAAATGAACTCGCTTTGAACTCAATTACAATAGGTTTTTACTGTTATGTTGTTTCCTGATGTCGTGATTAATGTATCCATATTTGATGGGCCGAAGATCAAGGTCGGTTTCTGTTTCCTGTTCCTCTAAGAATAAGATATCGTAAAGCACGTTTAACTTGATTACATGTCGCCGAGCATCAATAAAATTTTAAATTTAAACAAACAAGACCCTACTTAAACATGTCATTTCTGGACACAGTTATTGGTTAACGTAATAAATTTGCTATACTGTTCTAAATACAATATACTAAAAAAAATATATAAATATTGTACTTAAAGAAATAATTCTTTAATTACAATGTTTATAATTTTTTTTTAATTGTAATAGTCATTAGTGTTTGTGTTTTTTTTTATAAAAATTATTTTTTGAAATTTTGTTTTTTAACTCTTTACCAGATCTTATTAAACAGACGATATGGGAATGAGATTAGCTCTTGAAATGCAGGGAAATGTTGACCGAGATTTGAATTTTGAAAACCGAATTTTGAAATCAATAAAGCGTTATAATAAATGTACAGTTATCAGTTGGTGCGTGTTATTAATATATAGAAGTAAGAATGCGTGCCTGAGCGCCGGCACCTTGAACTACTGGCTACTATTACACCTTTATTAGAATCTTCAGCAATACAAATGTACTTACCTTGATTTTCCATACAAATTTTCTTACACCGCTGACATTTCCTCGTAATATGTTAAATATGTAAATTTATTTAGGTACATTTGTCAATAAATAAAATCTTAAACAATAATCATTAACAAAAATTATTTGTATGTTAATGTTAAATGTAGTTAATCTTTCTTTCATCAGATTGTCCTATATTTCTCAATTATGACATTATAATATTAAATTCAGTTGCATATCTCCTTTGATATATTTTAGATCATTGTTGACGTTACTTGTTTTTTTTTTCATAGTAAGTATGCAAGTATTAGTTTAAGATATTTAGCCTGTGTCAATACCTGACTGGTTTCAATTAATTGTGCATGTATTTGAATCTTATGATTAAGTTCCTGTCGTCATGAGAACTTGTAGTAATTAATACTTTTTTGTATAATTACATACTGATAAATTAACTAACTGTCGAAGACGACTCCGTCAGCGCGAATTAAATTAAATAAATTATTACCCTATGCGTTCTTTAAGACCAGAGGTCGTCAAACCGCGGCCCGCAGACAGCATAAGGACCGTTTTAAATATTTGTGCGGTCCGCGAGCGTTTCGAATCACATACATATTTAGAAGAAAAAAAAAACCTTTAGAAACCACGAACATTTTCAATATATTTTAAAAGGATTTTTTTTGTAGCGAAATATTAATAGTATTTGTTAATTTACTAACATTTATTGTAACCTTTCCTTGTAAGCTTGAAAAAGCTTATGTGAGGATATGATTTACGACAATAGTCGAATGGTTGGATTCGAACCCTTCGCTAAATCGGTAGTCCGTACCCTTAACCATTAGGCTATTTGCGTTTCGATAATTAAATAGATTGGTTGTGTCAACTATTTAGTCTCCGAATGCGCGGCCCGCAGTGATACCTCACATTGTCCTATTTGGCACTTGGATAGAAAACTGTGACGACCACTGTTCTAAACTATGTTCTAATATCAAGATGTTTAAAATAAAAATTTTCTGTTACAATCTCACCGGCGGTGAGCGGTGATGTGTTTGAAAGATTAGCATAAGTAAGCGCATTCATTCTTTTGTTGAGAATTTATAATTTATGTCACTTGTTCTCAAAATATCTGGGTAGTAATTGTATATGGGTCCATCTATGTTATTGTTGCTTGTTGGTATGTAGTTATTTTTAGAAGATTATCAAAGTTTTAGTTAAAATATTTTTTATTAAGAATAACCTGGTGCTAGACCACGACCCCACATACGATCGAAAGACGGTACACTCTAATAGGTGCCTAATCACTCTACTCTTGACGACCCCCACGTAGTACTTGGGCATATGTAACCTGTAAAACATCGAAAGGCCAACCACTTTACGCCGGTGCTCATGACTAACTGAATTTAAGTCTTCGTCACCTATTATCGTTTTGACCCGTCTCTCCATGGAATGGAGAGTTCTCGGTGTTGCGAGTTAGTATTTGGCTGCATCTATCCAGATATTACAGCAATTATTTTTTTTAATGAATAAAAATATTAGCAGATTTTTGTTAATTTAATCATATTTCTTTTATCACTCCAGCTAAGCTTTATGTTTGTGCCAGTGTTTACGACAATAGTCGAATGGTGGGATCCAAACTCTCGAGCACGTGGTCGGAAATCTGCACCCTTAACCATTAGGCTATTGGCGCTGAAGACTCGGTTGACTTAAACTTTGCTTTACTTAACTGGATCGAAATGTATTTATGTTGTAATATTTTATTATATTTTACCCATGTCTAGTAAGAAAGCATTTCAATATGTAACTTCAAACAGTGCGTTAATCATTAATTTTCTATGTTATCAAACCTACACATTGTATGTGTCTAAAAATGTATTGCGCCACAGTATCCGCAGGTCGTTCACGCAATGAAGCAACACATTAAAAGTCTCGTAAAACAAACATAAATGCAGATGCGTATTGCCTTACGATTCTTACTTGTACATGTTGCAAATGTTACTAGAATATTAGTAGATAATATCCCAATGCCAGAGACCCACTTTGTAGAATCATTTCTATTGTTTTTTTTTTTACCAAAACCTAATGTTAAATTTTTCTCTTCAAAATATTAATACAGAAATTAATATTTCGTTATATATCTAAATAAAAGAATTAATATAAATGGTATGAAATAGAATTTGTACGAGGAAAGATTAAATTCCTAATTTCGTAAAATTGATCGATCAATGCAATAAAAATTCTAATCTTCTACTTAAGGTATGGTACCAAGAGTATATGTAGACACGTAGTAGATTTTTTTGTCTAGACAGTCTGTAGTGAAGCGTAGACTGGTGATGATCACAGATTTCATTGTGAATATTTAAAAAAAGATATATAAAAATGGCATGAAAAACAAAAGAGGGCGGGGTCTGGAGCACGAAAGACTTTATTGAAGTTAATCTTATACTGACGTTAATAACAAAAAATGTATGATCTAAGTGTTGCGTTTTATGAATGTTAAGGTAACCAAAGTAATGAGATATCGTGTAAGACTTTGCTGTAGGACTTGAAATTCAAAACCAGCCGCTTTGCTTTTAGAGCAGAACTTCATGCAGAGATCTGGCGGTCACTTCGGACATGTCTCACGAAATAGGATATGTGGCCTGACCTTGTGGACAATAGATTATATGAATCGGCTCAACATAGTCTGCTAAATAATATAATGACAAATAGATGTTATGATTTTTTTTTTCTTTTTTCTGTTTCCAGACTAAAAACGTTATTCAATAATTTTCTTAAAGTTCAAGGACTGATATTTATGTAATATGAATATTCAACTTTACAATATAAAGGATACATGTGTTGCCTTCACTGGTAAATCGTTCTGAAAAATAACATCATTGTAATGCCCGCTGCACACCTTCAGATTTAACTGACAAATAAACTTACGTGTGTAGCAACACTGCAACTTCTAATAAGACATGAAGTGTTTTTTTTCAATAATTACTCGTTAGTGAACGTTTGTGATATACAAGGAAAAATATAAAATGTCAATACATGATGCATACACTCACTTCATGGACGAGTTGCACGTTTATATAAGGAGATAGGTTAAATGTTTGTAACAACTCCGTATTCTTTACTTTGCATTTCATTATTCAAAAAAGGAAAGCAAAGGCTTTTCTCGTACGAGATTGTGCTAACGTACATTAGTCATAGACTATTTCTAAGAAGAAATAAAGTAAAAAGGAACTCCTATACGTCAATCTAACCGCGTATTTTTTTCTTTTTAATAATAGATATTCTGGTTGTAGATGGCCAATAATAATCTCATTTTATTCAAAGTTGTAAAATTTGTGTGAATACTTAAAGAACGTTCTTGAAATGAATCGGCATACGGTCACCTCTTAACGTACCAATTGTCTAACGCAAGTGGGTCAGGCGCAGGCTTTGACGGGTCATCGGTCCACATCTAACACAATAACAACATTAAAGTATTGTTTTTTAACACAAAGGCAATTGTGCTATACACAAAATATATGCCGATTTCAACTCTCGTGGTTGTTTCTAAATTTAAACAACATGACAGTTCGCACGTTTCGACACACGTTTAATTAACGTGCCTCGTACGTCGTATGTATTGAGAATTTTATTTTATAATAAGTATTAAACATAGAATATACATATATGAATAATTGATGTTGAAATTTCCCACGGATGCATGTTTTCGCAAGACGCGGCTTAATTTAAGCACGCACAAGCGTTGCTTAGAATCATTTTTAACCAACATTGAATGGAGACATGACACTGTAACACCAAATATGTTATTATTTTAAACCGATGTAGTTATAAAAAACCGGTGAGCATTAAATAAGCAGGCGAATGAGTAAACGTAAAATTTGGAACGGTCAAATTGCATGGCGCTAGTTTCATTCTCAAATCATAGATCTTTAATAACGAATTATAATCCATTGGTCGGCCACCAGAAGTAATTACATTTATACAAATTCAGGACAAATCGCGTCATACTGTGCGTCAGCATTTTTACTGTCCCCGTATCTGCATAGTAGAATACCTTGAGGCCGTCATCAGATGTCCACTCCTCAGCCGTGAGATGCTCACTACTGTAATTACTATGCAAATTTTATGCATCGCAATTATAAGTGATTTCAAATGAATAATTTTTGTTGTTACTACAAATGCGCGTCTTGTCTTTCTCTACGTGATAGAGTCGGATCATAGTCAGAATGTCCGAGCAGTCTTAGGTCACACTCAAGGCAACCTGCTGGTCTTCCCTAAGGGCGTGGGTTCGAATCCCACTTAAGACAACATAGAGTCGGATCATAGCTTACAACGAATATGTAATCTTTACAAAATGTATCATATATTCTCGCAAACTTATTTGCTGGGCTTAATTTATGTAGTACATTATATGCGTCAATTTATTAATGAACAAGTTTCTATCTGTCAAATGTAAACTAATAAGTTATGAAGAAAGATCACCAGCGGTCGATGACTTTGACAAATGGAGATAGACTTGTAGGCAAGAATGAAGTCACCCACAAATTTATAAAATTCATTAATAGCTACGCTATCTTTAATTTAGCATTTTATTACAGCAATTTAAACAATAATATGTACATTTTAAATTAATTACTTCCAAAATTAACAATATCCGCTTCACTAAGAAATAGGAATGGTTCCTATTTCTGTAAGTTTTTTGTCTGCGGATACCTAAATCTTTTTTCTGTTCTATTGATAATTGAATATTTTAAATCAAATGCTATTCACGGTTGAATATTTCACGATTTATGGAAATGTTGATGCATATCCACAGACAATAAATATTTCCAAGCTAACTTGTAAATTGGCATTGGTTCGATAGATTTTCATTCATCTTTAACAAAACTGTCTATGAAAATTGTAGATGTGTGATTCTTGTGGAAGCTGTTTGTGCTGGACACACCGAGTTGATATTTAAATAATCTGGATCTCTAGTGACTGGTACGCAACGGTTTTAATAAAAAATAATAACAGTGTTAAAATATGTGACTGGCAGTGCACGTTTGTGAGTTACACACATTACTTATAATTGCAAAGCGGACGATGCGCATTGCTGTTTGCCATCCGCACTGTTAGATGGCTATTTGATTGCAGCCATCTTTATGTTTACTCTGACGTAATTTAAAAAATATTCGCATCGATTATTATTAAAATCATTAATAATTAATACAATTCACAATTTATTCAACATTATCATAACGAGATCCTTGCGGATGTAGAATTAATAGAATATGTTAAAAGATTTCTTAGAGATTCCACGCACGATATTTAGAGAAACGCTGACATTTTGCTCGTGGCTCGTAGCGGACTATTGCTCGGAGCTGCGACCGTGTGGCATTAACTTCACCTACATCCGAACATTACAAAGCTTATTATAGTTGTATAGTCGACCTCGCCGGCCCGCTCATCCTTTGCCCTAACCGGCTGTTATTTGTTTAAGTCAATTACATTACAAATAAATAAAATGAAACAAACGGCGGATCGTTATTTCGGAAAATAATCGGGTGAACTTTGACATAATCGCATAACTCCGCAATGCAGGTTGCAGGTCCTATGGTAACACGAATATTTTCCCATGTTCACGTTCAACATTAAAACGACAAGAGATCTGGCAACATTTTATAATGAAGTAATTTAGGTACAGGTCAAAAGTTTTACATATGCCATATGCCGCGGTATGATGCAACGAATTCATATTCATGTAATACTAATGTAGAGTCATCATCTATATTAAAGTTTGATCATCGAGCAAATGAGTGTTATTCCAACATAGGTGTTCACAAGTTTTTTTTTTTTATTTTCCAAAATAAATAAAAATTCAACGGTATTTTTCTATTTTATCTCATCAACTTTTTCATCGGCATAATTGAAGTTTGTATTTAGAAAAAACCGTTGGAGTTGTGTTTCACAAGTGTACCGTTAGATGGCGATAAAACTATAATGTTACCAAGTCACTTTTTGAATAAAATCATCAAACAACCTTTCTTCTAACATCGTGAATGCCAAGGTCATAGCAATCATTTATTTATAAATCATCTATATTGCTAAACTATTTAATAAATATCTACACGTATTATTAAATCTCTGTCAGTTCGTAATAGCAATTTCATATTATTAAAGATTTAAATCTTAGCTAGTCAGTGTCGGCTGTCTGATATTTAAAACATTTAATAAAAAACTTAACAAAACGATGAACGAAAATGTAATGTCAGTTATAGTTTTACTACTAATATGGTATTAGCTATCAAAATATCTGAGAATTGTACGTCGAGAATGGTTAACACATCATTAAACTGTTACAATGTATATAATTATCGGGTAAAAAAAGCCCAGTGTTAAATCGATTGCAAAAAAGTCATCCAATAAGGTTATTTCACTGGTAGTCGTATTTCTTTATGTTTCGACAGATCAAGTTCGCCTTAGAACCCATCAACTGACGATCATTACTGCCATATATGGTCGTTTGATAGCTTCCTCCAAAACCGTATACCATTATAAATTTACATTGATTTTACTATGTTAATTTCTAGCAACAACTTGATCCGTGATTTATGACTTTGTAGGAATTAAATTTGTGTTTAGTTAAATGATTTAATTGAATTTCAAACACAAACTTAAAACACAATTACATCCGTCTTTGAAGCTGTCTTCTATCGTTTTGAATCTTCGTTCATTGTGCGCACAGCAAAGGAGTGGAAGAAGTTGCCAACATCAGCGTTTCCGTCCAAGTACAATGTGAAGGCCTTCAAGAGTAGAGTGAATAGGCATACTAAACTAGCACGTACCATATTTCGACCACAACATCAATTGGCAGGTGGGATCGTGGTCAAGCGTTAGTTTAATTTCCATAAAACAAAAATTGTGTCTTGTAGAAATCTTGAAGATATGATTCATTTAACGTAAATTCAATCCATCCATACAATCTTCTGTCTTCCACTACCTTTGTAGCCATCCAAGATCAATCTAATTGCATTCCAATTTACGTGACCGTCATTTAAGAATTCAAATCACTTTTTTATTTAATTTACGGAGAGTTATTAAAAAGCTAAGCATAGTTTTTGTTCATTAGAAGCAATGTGTTAATGTAGTACCGCAGAAAACGTTGTGATTTTTATTCGAATATAAAGAACAGATAACTTATCAAGTTATACATTTTTAGTGATTTTTAATTAATATGGCATTGAGCACACTGTATAAACGATTCGCTGCGAAATTGATGAATTATACATTGAAAAAAATCCGTCAACACAGTTCATTACTTGAATGATTGACGATATATACAATTATAATGAAAGATACTAATCGGAGAGTGCCTTGCCCCGTATCCAGTATTTTTAGTACATGTTAAAATTGATTAAAGAACATCCTGGTCCTGCCGATTCGAACTTTGATTTATTTTAATTTAAATTACATGTCAAATATAAGATTCTTCATTTAGTAACAGGACCGGTATTCTTTTTATAACCTACTTCTAAAAGAAGGAGGTTATCAATTCGTTTGTATGTTTTTATGTGTGTTACCACAGAACGTCGCCCCGGGTGCTCCGATTTAATTTTTTTTTAATCGAAAGGTTGTGGTTGTTGGTGGGTTACAATTTTCTTTAACAAAAAAATACAAGCGTATCCCAATAGTACGAGAATGACAGAAGGACGATCATATCAGATACAAAAGAAAATCCTTCTGTTAGGTTAATAAAGTTCATTCACTTATTTTAATTGATTTTGTACAAACTATTGATTTAGTCAAAGTAAATATTAGGGTTGTCTTTGACCTTGTATAATCAGGCGCCTTTCCAAATTTTTTCGCTGTTGGTACGCATTGTTAACAATAATTATATTTGTTGCTTATGAATCGATTGCCAATTCTTAAAAAATAAAATTAAACATCTTTTCAAAAGTAGTTTAATTTTATTTTAATTGTAATGAAAAAGTTTTTTATGTAAAACGTAATGATGTAATTCATAACTTAACTGCGTAGTCAGCATTACAGCTGTTCTCAATAAAAGTGTTGTTATTATTATAATATTTGTGATTCTGTTTGGTTTTGAATTTTCAAAGGGTCGGTTGCAGGTCGAACGATGTGTTTAGGCATGTGGTTAATTGAGAATGGGCAAAATGCATGCACCGCGCGGTTCAGTGCGGCAAATGCTAAGGTCGCGACCGTATGATGGCATAACGTCTCTATAGCTCCGATCACGGTACTACAAGAAGAGGTTTTAATCGCTTTGTTATCTTTCAACGATTTTTGTAACCACAAATTTAAATAGCGTACGGTCCCCTCGGGCGATTAAAATCAACGACGTCGTTTAAATCCATCGTTAGATTACGTCAACAACAATTACATAGAAAATCATACAATATATAAAATTATACAATACATTTATACAATGTATAAAAACTACAGTGTAACAACAAAATTATAACAAAATAAATACTTTATTTATTACAATCATTCGTTAATTAATTTGCAAAGTAAACTAGTTTAAATGTTAATACATAGTTTATATCGAATTTTCTCAATAATAATATAAATTTATAAACAATATATACTTGTATTGCCAACCGGATTGCGAAGTCGGCTGTTCATTGAAGTTGCCAAATTGGGAGAAGCATTATAAGGTTCTTCATTTTAAAATAAAACGTTTAAGGTAGACCGGACTGATTTATCACCGAAAACCTGTTGTAAATATCTGTTGGGTTGCGTAACCGACTGATGAGCAGAACACAGACGCGTGGCTTTAAACAACTTGAGCCTTGAAATAAATATGACACCTAAAAAAACGAAGGACAGTTCATCTAGCGGTTGATACGTCTTCACTTGATTTATAGTATTATTAGCAGTCAACTTGCGTACCTAAAACTTTTGATATCATACCGTACCTACTACTAAACCTTATGATCAGATGTCTGAGGTTTTAAATTAACTTTCGTGCACTAGACATTTAAGGCCTGCACTGTACCAACGAGCCTGGTACATATTTAAATATAAATTATATACAGCTTGATATTTTCGACGGCGGAAGGTGGCAAACGCGTGATAGGTGCGCGATCACTTGTGTACGCAGTCTTATGACGTCATATCAGACAACGATTGTTCACTGAAGCCGGAGGGATGAGGTACACTGCATAAAATAAGTTGTCCAGTGAACTACTATATGTTGGACATTTTACAACATAGTTTGAACATGTTTCTAAGTAAAATTGTGTACAAATCGACAAACATTTGTTTACACATACGTACATAAATATTTCAAGCTGGTATCCTCTGTTCACATATTATCCACTTTAGGTATAGGTTATAATGACGGCATAAAACATACCAATGTTTAACCTTTGAATCCTGTTATATGAAATGTATGTTACAATGATATTGCTTCACGAAAACGTTTTAATTTAAACAAATTTATTTTTAATCTTGTCATGTAGTGTTGTGTTCATCTATGCGGGATTAAAAAAAAAGTTAAACGCTTATTTGTTCCTCCAAAAATCTATTCTACATATGTACAAAATTTCCGCCAAATTCGTTTAGTTGTTTTAAACGTACTTAGAACAAATTTCAAACGCCAATAGTCTAATAGTTAAGTACAGTCTAGCTATCTAGCGGTCGTTGGTTGTAATACCACTTTTTGACAAGTGTCGTGAACTCTTAACAAAAGTTTTATAAACTTACTTAGAATGGTTACAAGTATAATACTGATATTAAAAAAAAAATCTGTCCATCAAAACTTTCGCATTAATAATGTTAGTTAGATAAGTGAAATACCTCAGTTCCAGGAAATGCTACATCATTTGTATCTGATAACAATGTTTTTTTACATTTAAGTGCACATACATGGATGATCATAAATCATATTTTATTACTTAAATGTCATACGTCTCTATAATTTTAAATAGGAATAAGTATTTTCATTTTATATCGCGTAAAACGTTTCCTATATACATACTCACTAAAGTATTTTTTTTATTATCGAAATTAAAGGGTTAATCTTAATTCTTTCGTGTTTTAATTATTAAAACTTTCGTAAAAAAATTCACTATACTACTTTTAAAAATTTAACTTACGTGAAAATCGGAATCGGTCCCGATTAGTTTCGAGTCCATTAGAGGCTCTTCTTCAGGGTGAGAGGGATTGGTACCATAGCGCCTTCACTTCCCGTCGCTCACTCTCATGTATTCTTAGTGTCATTTGTACTCAATAAAAATGAATAATTCTAATAGGTTAAATAGAAGAATTAACGAGGGAAGTCACTTCAGACTCAAGCTAAACTCATTCCGTTCAAGTAATTCACAATTTCATAACAATCGTTGAATTCTCATAAAAAGTCCATTAATTCTAATGTAAAACATCTCGACTTTTAACGATTCACATTTAGTCATTGATACTTCGCAATTTAATGCAAACTGTTAATTTATATTATCATACATATAAAACTAATTCATACAAACTCAAATTTATATTCAAGGCAAGATTGTAAATCAAAAGTTGTAACGTTTGGTATTTACTACGCTATATATGCTGAGGTAATTTGTGAATATATCCTCCTAAACAATTATAAAGGTACGTCTGTGTGTTAATTATATATAATAGCGTGCAATAAAATTAAATATTCAGTAACACAATAGTTAAAAGAAAAGAGTGCGTAAGGTCGTCGACTCTATCCTGAGTTTTATTAGCAAGGACCTAATGTAGGAACCATTTCGTTGTATCTAAAACTTGGATAATTCAAGTTTAGCATCTCTTCGTATTATTATTACGACATACTTAGGTATCCATACATTCATCTATTACTACCGTAATAAACTTTGCGGCGCCTCAGTACAGGGCCGCATAGGGTGAGCTCTATTTTTAGTTTATATTACCTAAAATTCTGTTCCTATCAGCTCTTGAATATTACGAATCTGTACAAAGTATAGAAGGCGTTTTAATATTATATTAATGAAAAAGAAATGAAAGTGACGATTAATATAGTTTTAGTTATATATAAAAAAAAAACATACATATATTTGATAAATACATGGAATGTATTCAACATACGTGATGATGCTCACGAATGATAAATTCATGAAGTGCATAATTTTGTGATAAAACAATAGGACAAGGATTATTTACAATTGATATATAATATACTAAATAATTCATTGTTTCAATTATAATACAATGGAAACCTTTAAATTGATGAGTCATATGTTTATTTATAAAACAATAAAACCTACCAATATGTAAAGAGTTTGGCTTAGATAAATATTTGATTTCTTGAGTCGGGTAAACAATTGTTTTTTGTTACTTGTTTTAATAATTGATCACTAAGGGTAATCCTTATTATAGATATGGTAGAGGAAATGTACACTAAAGTAAAGTTTGATCAACCAATAAAGCTTTCTGAGTGCGGAAGTAAGAGACAATTTTAAGTGTGAATATTTCAAATTTTTAAACGATTTCTAACATCGTATGTAAGCGATGTGAAGAGTTGCAAAAAAATGTTTCAAATAGATTTGGTACATAATCATATATGCCCGATGAGTGCTAAGTTATTCATTCGATTTTTCTTTGTTTTTATGACTTAATAGTCATTGTTTGCTTTGAATAGGTCACAGATTCACAGGGGTTGCGGTAATCACTTCTCCCAATGCTGATACTTTCCCCAACGGCAGTAATGTTAGATGTAATAAGAATAATCGAATAACATGAACTGATCAAACCGAGGTTTGACCCTCTTGGGCACACATAATAGGGAACGCCAAACGCGTATTGATTTCACATATATTTTCATCAATTTATTATTAAAATCAGAACGATAAATTGTGAACTGCATTAGAAATCAATATATCTGATATGAAATGAATGATGTTTGCACAAAATAAAAGTTGAATCAATATTTTAGTCACTGTCGCTCATGGGAAAACAAACAAACTTGACAAAAATAATTTAGAACATCACATTATTATACAAATTGAATATAGATTAAGTGGCATTTAGTAAAACAAGCGTGTCAAGGTGATAAATTATAAAACGTATATATTTAAGCAAAGAATAAAGTTAATTTATGGTTTGACCTTTGAATTAGTTTAATAATGTATTGACTTTAAATATTTTTACTGTTCACATCTTATTGATCCGTTTAATCTATTTTATAAATTTAATGAATTTTAAGAAGATTAATTTTAGATGTAATGACTTTGTATATCTTGTACATAAGACTTTGACTGTCTGCAAGCAATTTTAAAATGTATCCTCCGATATTTTCAAATACGAATTCTTACAAAGAAATCATAATTATGATTATAGTAAATTATCTTACTAATAATAAATGAGAAAATGTAGATGAATGTTTGTTATTACGTCTCCATAATAGTTAAAAGTACATCACTGAAATTTGGCAGATGTAGTCAGAAAGACACAAAGATACTGTCTTTTTTAATTCCGCACGGACATAGTTGCGAGCGTCGACTGGTAATAAGGGAATGGTGCTATCTATTAATTGCATTCGGGTCTAAAATGGTTATAAGGATAGAAATATGTAGAAAATTAACTATCGTTTTTTTTTTATTTCATCATTTACAAAGGTACATTCAGTATAGTAGATGTTGATCTATAACAAACATATCACAATCGATTTTATATTTTATGACACAAAGAGTATTAAATTAATTCTATTTGTTAGGTGGATTACGTTATTTAGAACGAAGTGAGATTCTTCAGATAAATGAAGCTTCTATTTACTCCTTTTGGACTGGGCTGTATCTGGCGATGTACTCGAGAGCGCGGGCGATTTGTGGGGGGATTTCAGGGGGCTGGGGGATGGCGTTACCCTGGAAAAAATGTACGAATTAAAGATATTGCAAAAGTAAACATGCGAGGAAATTGTACGAATTTTGTGAGTAATTCACAGGAACGAAGGTTACGTATGAAAACTCTAAATTAAAAATGGTTATTGATGGAAATAGATAAAGTATGTTCTCTTGTCGCTTATTTTATAACATAAAATAAAGTTGAAATTCAAAGATGGCGAGAATTGACACGCTACTTGATTTTATCGTTTTTTAGTTATTATAGTTAATACATACCTGGGGCTGGTATCCGTTCTCGTCAGCGACGTAGGTGAGAGAGATCACTTCACCCTCGGGAGAGGTCCATGAGAAGGATCCCTGGACTACATCGGGAGAGACGGGTGGGTTGCCACCGAAGTTGCGGGGAACACCTTGTTCTTGGGCGGCGATACCGTTGTCGGTTTCGTAGCTGTTATAAAAATATTGTTTTTATAAATACAAAGTAAAACATATGAAAATGATTACTTCTGATATGCGAGTGGAACACATACTAGTAGTTGTAGGCACCGTCGGGGTTGATTTCGTTGCCGTATTTAACGATGGACGCGGCTCCATCGCTGGAGACCACCTTAGCGGCGATGACTGGGACTGGAGCTACGACCACTGGGACGGGCGCGGGGGCAGCAGAGGGCGCGACGGGGGCCTCAGCGGGCGCGGCGGAGGGCGCGGCGGTAACTGCGGGCGCGGCGGTCACTACGGGGGCGGCGGTGGTGCTGAATACGAAGGGTTTGAAGGTCGGGTTGGTGTAACGGTTCTGGTTCTGGTACTGGAAGGGCTGGTACTGTCCCTGGTATTGTCCTTGGTATTGTCCCGGGTAGTTCTGGTATTGGCCGTAGGGGTTGAACTGGTTCTGGTAGCGGTTGTAGCGGTTGTACTGGTTGTACTGGTTGTATTTGTTCTGAACGGGGAAGCCGAAGTTGTCGTAGGTGGGCTTGGGGGTGGAGGTGGAGAAGGTTTGGGCGGAGGCCACGGCCATCAGCGCCAACGCGACCACCTGTACACAAAACAAATATCATTTTAAAATATCTTAAACCAAATGTCACTTTTCATATTAAGCAAATTGACTTGAAAAGTTTTAATTATTAAATGATTATTTTTAAAATGTTGAACTTACGAAGACTCTCATTTTATTGGTGTGTTAGGATTGTCTAGCTTGGATGAACTAGTTCGAATGCTGGTAAAAAATCCGCGCAGGCTTTTATATAATTCACGGATCCACCCACTTTAGACGCCGAATTGCAATAACATTTAAATAATTTGACGCTACAGTGACGAACTATATTTAAAATAACACTTGGCCTATCCATTCTACTAATAAAGTCATTTATGGTATAATTCTATGGGAATCATATTTTTCGAAAAACTGTTTAAAAAATAATATACATGTAAAATTAATAATACTTAGATTTTTTAAACTTGTAACAAGCGGACATTGTTATTATAAAGTTGATATATACTGTTGTGCAAATTGGATATTTAATTTCAATTAAACATCATAAAAACGTTTCATATAAAATGTAGTTTTGACAGATAGGGATATAAATTTAAGATAGATGGATTAAAAAAATTTTAACACTAATTAACATAACGTAAAATATATCGAACTCTTTTGTTGTATAAAATTATTAATTTCAAAGTTTTCTTCACGAATATTAAATAATTTTTAAACTCAAACATAGCTCTAATATGTATACGTACCTAATTGTGTTAACAATGTATTTACAGATCAATTATACCGGTTTTAAGTTGGTGCCGAACTGTACTATTATATCCGACAAATAATACCAAGTTATTTAATTGTTTTGTTTAAAAAAGAAACGACAGTGTACCAATAAAGGAAAAAAAATAATGAGACAAGCTATACTATTTATTCATAAGTCTGTATTTCTTGCATTTCTATACTATAATCTTGCCTTTTTTCTAATTGACTTCTTTTATAAGATGTAACTTAAATTGAATCTACGAACACCATCGATTTACAACATGTTCATTTTCTTTACTATTTCAAACACAATGTAAGTAAGAACAAACCAATCTTACAACAAACGCTTTTACTTTCAAAAATACCATAGAATACCAACTGTTGTGAAAAATAACTGATCTATTTTAACTATTATGCTACAATAACTGTTAAATTGTGCACCGCCGTGAGTCAGCAGTCTGATGGAATACCAGACACAGATTAAAGAAAGTTTTTAGCTTTGTTTTGTGTATTAAGTTCTTTTGATATACTATATAACATTTATGTAGTATATAGAATGGCACGTTTTTAATTTAATATAAAAAAAGCAATAAGATGTACGAGGGTAGCAAATATTTGTTTCCTTCCTGATTAAACAAAACATCTTTATACAATTACATAATACCTTGCCTATTTTATGACGATGTTTTTTAAAAGACATTACAGGGGCTTACGTATTAAAAGTATTTTCTAATCAGCATTTAACTTTATCAAATTGACGAAATCGTCTTGTAAAATGTTATGTGACATTTGACATATTTTGTAGACAGTGCGTTTTATTTAACGTTATTTATGAACTTTTAAAATCGCTATTTGTGTTGTTAATAGTTTTTCTTTTTCGAAACAAAAAAAAATAGCTTAAAATGTTGGCATTTGAAATGTCATGTCGTGTGACGATAAAATGGTTTACAAAGCAAATAATGACTGAACTCAGCTCACACAAGTAAGCAAATTACTAGTTGAGTATTGTTACATGAAATTGACAATATTTACTTTAATTAGATATTTTAACGTGCTGTTATAACATAACACAGTATCGCTTAATAAAGCCTAAGGGTAAGTTTGTAATTTTACTTTCTGACTGGTACAATTAAAACCCTGCACATGTAGGTAAAACTGAAAACTGACCAGTGTAACTAGCAGTTAAATTTTGCATTAAAAAAAATAGATTATGAATTATGTTCGAATTTCGAACACAGGGCGAACTAGTGGGTACAATAAAATATGCTAATAAGCGGTGTAATTAATTAAATATTTTTCAATGCATTTCACAAAGAAATTATTTTTTAGAAAGCAACACCATTACGGAATAACTAGCATGAAAGAAACACAAAAATCGTATTAAATTACTTAATTCTTTATTATTTAACAAAACAATCAAAAGTATAAAAATTGTGAACTAAATCTTCATCTGAACGTAATCTAAATATTATTCAAATTTAATTCAAAACTAAGAAAAAAATATCCACGATTTTCTGTCGCATTCTTGTCTTACTTTACGTAATGTTAAAGGCCGTGAACTTAGACCGTTTTCGTCTCCGTCGAGCTCAGTAAGCCGGAAAAAAAATAAGTGATATACACACTTTTTTATGATACAAAGATGTCATGTGGTCGCTAAATAGTATTAAATCGTCAGTTAAAAAAAAATAAAGTATAACACGAAACCACTTAATTTTTGCGACAAAAATCATCCTGGCCATACCTAGTCAAACGAGATTCCAGCTTTTTTTCTTTATTTTCGACGGTAATTTAAAATTATTATAAAATAGCTCATTAATTCAAAGCTTTGATACGACCTAAAATTAGACATATCGGGTGATGCAAGATATTACGAAAAAGAATAAAAATATCTTAAAACAAAATGCAGGGAAAGGTGGTATATTTTAGAAATATGAATGCGACAGCTTAGACGGATGGATGGACGTTTGTTAGCAGCTAACTCGAAAACGGCTAAACGTATCTGGGTGAAGTTCATCACAGACGTAGACTTCTATGCGAAATAGCACATACTACGTTATTTTTTTTAATCCGAGCCGACTAATTCGCTGGCAATAGCTAGTATAGGCAGACAGTTTAGTCTAGAATCAAATATAACCTGATTGTTCAATAATTATGAAATGTTATGGGCTGGTTCATTCGTTTCATTTATATGTAAAAAGATTGAAAACGTTTGTAACTGTGATTCACATACGAGACTAAATAAAAACAAATAATACTCGTAAAAGAAAAAAAAGTTTTCAAAATAAAGAACCAAAATTATATTTAAAGTTAATGTTGATATAAAATAAACAGTTCGAGGATGTTGTAGTTTTGGATTAAATAAAAAAAAAACGATTTATAGTACCGCTCCTATATCCTGCATTTTATGATAAAGGTCAATGAATCATATGTCATTTCAAATGTAGAACTTGGAGGTTTTTGGAACACTTAAAAAATATATGGGACCCGTAGCTGTAATACAGCGAGACATATATAAGGTCAATAAATATATACTTATAACTAATATAAGGGTAACTATGTACTTAATGGAATTAAACTTGATACACTGTCATTCAACAACTACTTTATCCATCTGCCAATAGAATCGACGACTTCAAAACCGACCTTGGGATTTTTTAGTGTTAAGAATTAGGTGTATGGATTAGCATGTTTGTCAATTTCATTGTGACTTGTACCGTAAACAACTAAAACAATTGTAACGAGTAAGGCGTCAATGGATTTGAATTAAACCCCTGAGTGTCATAAATGTGTGTCGTTCGAACGAAGCTATTCTTGACGTCACTCTTGTGCGTACTGAAAAGGATTGGAAAAAATAGCCGGAGTCAATTCTTCCTCGGAGACTTTAAGAGTGGAGTGAATTATCTAAGCTAGCGCGTTTCATATTTAGACTTCTTTACCACTAAAGCCTATCGGTGAAGCACTAGCTTATTCATCTTAAAACGAAACAAGGGTTTAATCATTTGATTGTTTTTTACGTAAGAAATACTTTTATTTGATCTATTTAAAAACTGAAACATAATGTCTACTTTTATAAAATAAAATACGATCGGTACTTCAAATACTTTATTTGATGTTCGTAAGAAAAGGTCGAGTCTACAATGTATGAGTCATTCATAATATACGATAAATAGCTCCAGCTTCGAAACAGGTTCACTTAACCGGAATAAGAAGATTTCTCGTTGAGAAATTATAATAAATGGTACACATATTTTGCACTCGAATAAATCGATTTTTAAGTTTGATAACGTATTATGTTAATTAACAACAACTTTGCGAAATATTTATATTCACGGGACGAGCAAGATACTAAAGTCAGCAACACACCTTCAATTTTTACTGCACAGTTTTGACTGAACAGCCGGACTATACAGTTAATACATTATGTTCGAAGCGCCAATAGCCTAATGTTTAAGGGTACGGACTAGCGGTAGTGGGTTCGAATCCTACCATTTGAATATCGTCACGCATCATGTTCTAACACAAGCTTTTTCAAGCTTGCCTGGAAAGATTACACGAAATATTAGTAAAGTAACAAAAATCTACTAATATTTTAAAAAATAAAACGTCTAATTAAAAAAAAAAAGTGTTATTCTAAATTTTTCCGACACACGTAAGTTTCAACTTACAGACCAATTATTCAGTTAATGTTATTGTGTGGGCGGCTTGGTAGACGCGTGTATCTTTCCTTTAAATGTATCACCAATGATATTTTCATATGCTTTACAGATATAAAAGTTTAAAATGTCTTTAAACATCCTGAGTGCAAAAATGACAAGACGATGGGATTTAAAAATGATTGAATATCGATTTGAGGTAAATACGACAATGAACAATCATATTAAAGTTTTCATACAAATAATTCAATTTTTGTTATATATAGTTTCAGTAAGTTAATCTTCACAATATAAACAACAACAAAAAAACTATGGTCTACTTTTTGATATTAGATAGACTCTACATTGGATAACACTTTGTCTCCTTTTATAAAAGTTAATTTTACAATAACAGATCTCTTTTGATGTAAAATGTTAGGCCCATTATGTCAAAATAAAATGTAGCCTTGTCCAGTCAGTGTTATCAGCATATCAATGAGGTTGGATGTCAATGACGATCTACTCAATAAAATTCGCCACTAACATTGGTTTCTATGTCATTAGTTTTAAGAAAAAAAAATCGTTCAAATAAATGGAGTCCAGAATTTTCACTTCAGCAATTTTTGGTATAGGTAGATGGGACAAGACTCGACTTTTATGGTGTTTAAATAATTAAGGCACATACATATTATAGAATGCTTGAATAAGACATCATCATCATCATCATTATCAGCCTAATGTAGTCCACTGCAGAACGTAGGTCTCCCTCATCGAACATAAGAACATATAAAGTCAGAAATACTTAACAGATTTACGAAAGGAAATTTCGTTTAGTTACTATTTGAATACCTGAAAATATTCATTCGAATTATCGTGTGTTTTATTCATTGAATGATTTCGATATTCAGAACATTAACAAAATTATTTGTGTTCAGAATTAGATTATTTAAATACACCCCGCATTAACGACATTTGACTCTTTAGGAACTATTCACACGGATTTCAAAAAAAAACTTTAGGTATGTAGAATACTTAGGAATACATATTTCGACTACAAGCTATAAAACTGTCGATTTAATTCAAAATTATCTGAATCATCCTGTATATAATTGGCTACAGGTACAGAACGGAACATAAGTTTTAATACTGGAAAACATAGTAAACTATTGATTTCATCATCATCCTGTCGTTTTCCCTACGAAGGGTCGGCACAGTATGTACTACTCTTTCATACATATCTGTTAGCCTCCATATCTGAACACATCCTTCTTACGTGTATCCTTTTTCACACAATCCATCCACATCGTCTTCAGTCCTCCTTTACCTTTGTACCTAATCTATCTCATCACCTATTTTCGTGATTTCAATTTGTTTGTGCTGATTTCATTTATAAATAATATATATTATCGCCATTTTGCTCGGGAATGAAAAATAGTGAGAAGACATGAATCATAACGTTTGTGAATCAATGTTAATGTGTAGTGACTAACACCTGCATACATTTCTACACACACACACATACTAAGAGACATTAAATACAGAAGCAGACAGACAAAAAAAACTCAGACATTACAGTATACGCACCCATACACATAGACTAGAACATACACGTACACACACAAGCAGATATACTTACAAACTGACCTACACCCACACATTCAAGAAAAAGCACATTTTGTTTTTTTTTTACTTTACTTTATTTATAATGTTAACAAAAGTGAAGTCATTGATTCCTTTAAAACAAGTAACCCTAGTAAATGAACTAATGCTTTACTGAAACTGATTACAAATGCAATAAATGAATATATAAACAAATAAATTCGTTCTGATATGGATATTAGTATTGGGCTACACTGGAATGACAGAGTTGTCAGTGTGGAAATACCTTATAGTTACGAGCCGAATCGGTGTGACATAAAACTGATAAAATCAAGATCTCGGTTCCATAAATTTTACAAGCATAGCAGAAAATTAATATACATTTATTCCGAATGCCGTAGCCATATCACGAGATGGCTCCTCTCAATCAACAATTACTTTGATGGAATTTTTAACGACTTTATTGCAAAATTCTTTAGTTCGTTATAAATAATATGTAAAGCCGAATTTTATTGCCTACTACAAATATATTTCGATCTATTTTACAATATTATTAAGGTGCTCTATATACGTTCAATTAAAATTAATATCAAAATATGAATTTGATATTCATGACCTTTTGTAACCTTGAAATAATAATGAGACCATTAATTTTCGTCAAACTACGTATAATCAAGGAAATCGTCTCCATCTTGTTTTTTTTTCTTTATGTTACACTTAAATTATGATTTAATTATGTCCTGCTTAAAGCGGTAGACGAAGGTAAACTATTTAAAAGTCGTAAATTTAAATGTAGTTGTCGATGAAAAGAAAAACAACCTTAAAAGTGCAGAATGCATTTAAATGTAAAATATAAATTATAAAAAATTAATCATCTGCCAGTAATTTGCAAGAAACATAAAAAGCTCCTCAATACAATAATAGGTGAGGCAATTAATTAAATTTAATGTCTACCTGTCGATTTACAAGCAAAGCAAAAACTTTAATCTTAATTGCCTTCAAAAAGAAACGAACAAATGAGCATCAATTTATTCTGATATTTTCACATTAGCGCCTGTTACATTTTAACGGCAATTTTACAGTATGTAAAATTAGAAAAGAGAAGAAAAGGCAAGGAAAGCACAACTCTATCTCACGTGTAAGAAGTTACGTGTGTTCTATAAGCTTATATAATTCGATTCTCTATTGAAAATATGGTCCAGATTATGATTATAATTGATGGTGTTATAACAATAATAAAGCGCCTTCTCCGAATAAATGGTAGATGCTAACATTTTCTATTAAAATAAAATAGAGAAAAGTTGATATGAATGTTAAGTTAACACGGGTAAGTAGCACAAAACAAAAGGTTTATTATTTATGTAAAGCACTCTTCGTTTGCCGTCATATTTGTAACATTCTCTAAATCATTTGTAAATGTAATTTACCGCCATCTAGTTGCTATAATAAAACAACACACACACACACACACACGTGTACATATCATTATATCGGAACCTTTGGTTCGGACTTTACCGCCAAATAAATGTCTTTGTTTTTGAAATAAAATGTGAATGACCATGTGACAACATATGGGTCACTGCAGACGAAACCTATAGACTTAAAAAATTGTCAAAAATTTATTTTTGAAAGAGTATTGATGCCATTGAAAGGCACGACTACTTTACCAAATGTCATTATTTTCAAGTGGTCATGGTTATTATGTTGTATGTCATCGTAATACTACTATAACTTTGTGCAAAAACAAAATTTTGGAAACCATTGTCTATTTAATATGAGAAGTCCATGTTCAACGAATATTTGATATGGTTTGTGTCACTAATGCAGAGTTTTACATTTTTAACACCATTCATAAACAACCAAATAAATCAAGTCAATAAATCCCCGTGAGATCACTGTTCCTAAATTGGTCAATGCGTGGTCTTCGAGATTGTCATATTGTTTAAAACTTTATTTAAAAAAATGTTCATTTGTTTTCTTGATTGATGATTTCTATTCTGTACAACAATAAATGTGGGTTTTTTGTCTACACATTACCCATAACTATATTTACGGTGAGCTTCCACTACTGAAACCAGTAGTGAAAGAATTGAAGAGGGAAATAGTTTTGGAAAGAGAGGCTGTATTAAAAGGGAGATACACCTTTCCTTCCCTCTAACTAAAGGTAGAAATCGCATCAGCAATCTTTTTCCACCTAACAGCTTTAAATAAATTGGATTAACAAATGTATGCAGGAGATATAACGTAAAAAATTAGTACTACAGATTGTAACTGAAAAACAAAGTTTAGTTTGTAACAATTTATTTGCTGCTTTTTTTTTTAACATCGTCATATTTTGTTTGTATCGTTTCGTAGATATCTAAGGTAAGTGAGCGCCTGTCGGGTGAAAACCATTCTCATCAGCTGTGTAATCTACTCTGTATTTAATACCGTCAGCACCGATGTATTCGTAAAAACCTGTAACCCTCGTACCACCATTTTCCGTTTGTTCCACTGAGCCAGTTTCTCCGGCGCTGATTCCATTCTCTGTGAGATAGCTAAAGCGATAAGTGTTAACGTCGAAATCATTGTCCTGGCTGACAATTCTAGCGTTACCTTCAGCTGTATTACTTCGTTGTAATACTGGTAAAACGGTGGGTAAAACTGTTCTGTCACTGGCCAGTGTGTATACTGGACTAGACGTGGTGGGCCTGACCGTAGTCGGACTGGTTTGGGAAACTTGCGGTGGTATATTTCTGAAATTAAAAAAAAAGTTAAATGTAAATTTAATATCATTGCAGATTTAAACAGCACAAATATTTTTAAAAGTATACAAACAGCAAATAAGCGACGTAATCTTAATGAATGACATTATTACAATTTTGCTTATAGATTTTTTTGTGCCCAGAAAATTATATTTATTCAGAAATGGTTGAATTATAAAAATTTGTGGTAAAAAATGACTAACTAAAAATATTTAGAAAATACTTCGACGCAACTATAATTAACATTCTTCTTAATTTAATAAAAAAAATAACTTATAACCCGTTATAATTACCAAATCAGAAAATTTAGTATCCAAACTACGCTTATTATGAGAAAAGCCATTTTAAAGACGAGTTTAACTCAATTTCATAATCGTTTCAGACTAAAAAAAAATCATAAACTGTTTTGTCGTGAAATAAAATGTTTTAGTCAGGTGTTATTAAAACGGGAGAGAGATAAATAAATGTGAAATGACTAATGTACCTGTAATTTTCGCTCGTCACGCTGTACGGAGACAAAAGCTCTTGATAAGGCCTGTAGTTATACCTTCCATTGTTCCTATAATAGTTGTTATATCTCCCATAGGGATTGTAGTAACGTCCATCGCCAGAGTAACTGTATCGACCGAAATTAACATCAGGTCGGTATCGTCCGTCATCATCGCTTTTAACAATGCTGAAGACAGCTAACAAGAATACCTAAAAAAATTAACATCAGGCTTATTAAATATATGAACCGATCATTATAATAAACTGTACAATTTCTTAATGCAAAGGTTAACATAGTGATAATAAAAATTGGTGTAATAAAAAGCTTTAATTTTATCCGTAACACTTAAATATATTAACAGATTTCATTCCAAACTATGTATTTTCAATACTCCTTGTTCGTTATGATGAAAAAAAGGTATCAGCTAATGTTATAATTCACTTTAAAATAGTGAACTAATTGGTTATAGTTGATAACTGCTCTTGTATTTAATGTTTTTTAGTTTTCTATACCTTCAAAAATGTGACTTAATGATAAAATTTTCTGTAAAATATTTTATTATTGGATACTTACCAATAAAATCTTCATTTTAATCCAAACCGACTTAACCAAAGGTTAAACTTTGAATGGTAATCTATAAAAATAACTTTTGTTTTTATACAATCGTCAGATTCCAAAACAGAGTATTTATCTGAACAATAAGATGGAAAAGGAACTACAAAAACGTAAATTTTATTTCTCAAGTTGACATTGGGATGAGCTTATATGGCTGCAAGCCTAATTCTAAAACCGATATATTATAGTTCGCTACGCCCATACGCCTTACAACTGGTCAGACCAAAGGCTTTTCTGATTAAAATTAAACTAACTCACATAATTACATAAACTGTACTGCGTTTATCTGATTTTATAACACCGACAAGTTACTGGAATGCCAATGACTGTACGTGATATAAAGCGTAAAAAAAAGCCATTTAGTCCTTCAATTTTTAGCAGTTACTTTTGGAATCTCGACCAAGCAAACAAATAATTCTGGAACTGTTACTTAATTTACAATATTAAATATTTAGGAATTCTGGCTAAAAACATATAAGATTTTTCATCAACTTATCAACCCCGCCTTACTAGAGTTCGGCCTAGTAGAAGGTCTACTGGGCCGAACTCTATCTATCATCGAATGATATGTCTCTTGTCAGCTATTATAATATCTGAATACAGTCCTCCAGTATTACAGTTCAATACAATTAAATTCAGTCTTACTCATATCATCTTTCAATTCTGTTTTATCAGTAGCTTTTAATTCTAAAACTTAATCATTTGTTATCTGTATAAATGAATCATCGCAATGAAACAAAACATATTTTTAATTCTTTATTATAAATTAGATCCTACTTGGCAAGTATCACTGTTAGTAGCCAAAAAGCTTGTTTTATCGTTCTCCGCCTTGAGTCGTCGATAGTAAGTCAATTATCGTCGCAGTTAAATCGTTGTCTGTACCCACTGGTACACCTCCTCGTACACTGTCCGTGGTTGTTATGGTTGCTGCTTCTTGAGTCAAGATGTTTGTATTATCCGTTTCTGTAACAGTTGCAGCTCTTTGAGTCAAAATGTCAAGAATGTTCCTGGCAGTTACAGTTGCACCTCTTTGCGTTAGATTATCTCCACTGTCAGTCGCTGACAGTGTTGCATCATTTTGTGTTAAAATGTATGCACTATCTGTCGCTGTTAGAGTTGCAATATTTTGAGTTGAAATGTATCCATTATCCGTTGCCGTTGGAGTAGCATCTTTTTGGGTTAAAATGTATCCACTATCTGTCGCCGTTAGAGTTGCAATATTTTGTGTTGAAATATATCCAGTATCCGTTCCCGTTGCAGTAGCATCTTTTTGAGTTAAAATGTCTTCGCTGTCCGTCGCTGTTAGAGTTGCATCTTTTTGAGTTACAATAACTCCACTGTCCGTCGCCGTCGCAGTCGCTGCCTCTTGAGTCAAAACATCTGAGTTATCAGTGGTTGATGTTATATCAGCTTTGGAAAATATCTCATAAGGTAACGTAGGTCTTGTTTCGACATCGTCATTCGGTACTAATTGTACATCACCAATCGACAACTTTAAATCTTCGACAGTAGCTGGCTCGATACCGGCAACTGTTGGCAATACTTCATCAACGATTAAAGACTTTACAATGTCACTTATGGAATTCTTGACAATATTTTTAGTCGTCGATTCAACTTTAGCGTAACTCGAGGGTCTTAGTATAATAAGGGGCGATTTAATTTCTTCTTTTCTTACAGGTTCAGGAACTTTGGTAGTTGGTGAAGATACGTCTTCAACAACCCTTACGAAGACTTCATATTCTAGTTTCATTTTGTTTGTGAGGGCATTTGAGATAGTACTTAGTACTTTAGTGCCCTTGTAACTGTAGAACGAACCCAATTTCTCGCCTTTCTTTAGTTTCATATTCGGTGGGTATCTGGAAATAGAAAAAAAAACAAAATTATTTTTAAAAAAAGAAGAACACCTTCAATTTGCATATTTTTTACAAGTCACCGAGGACTTCAAATCAAATCAATCAATACTATAAATACCTTTTTAATATTGCCATGTCATACTAAATTAAAATTTTAATATTTGCCACGCCGAATTTCTTAAGATTCTTAACAAATCTCACAAGAAGTTTTTAAGGATATCTCTTCGCAGTGACAGGTTTAATATTATCTAGGAAATTAATTAAGTAACAACCTACGCGGTTTATCAGTAGAGCATATCCATTCTAGCTTTTTCTTTCTCAATAAACTATATCTATATCTTTTCTAATAGAAACAACGTATGGGCGGTGAAGCGCAACTCTGAGGTAATTACACAGAGATATTTATCTTAACAAAGCTCATTCATAACAAGCGAATTTAACTTTTCCTTGTTAATAAATACTCTTTGTTTGTAGCATCTCAATGATGTCAAAAATGTATGATTGAGAAACAAAAATCATTGGGAATCTTAGGGATTAAGTTATGTAACTTATTACCTTAATTCTAATGAATTTAGTTTGAATATTGGAATCGGAATAAATTGCAATAATTGAAATAGCAAAAGAAAAAAGCAAATCGGCCGTTTACGAATAATGCCGGTAAAATATTTAGCAAGACGTCTTCGAACGTGTGATCAAGATTTTATAGTTTATTCTAGTTCGAGGTCATATAATTTTGCATTTAAAGTATATCATGTCTACAAATTATTAAAGAAAAGCTTAAACTTTTAGACCCGGATCTTATTTTAATGAATATTGAATATACAGCAATGTTCAATTTACATGAGTTTTCGTCATTACACATCCGCTTTAGTGTTTCAACTAGTGTTCATTTATTATTATTCTAAATACTGTTTCCACTGTTGGTACATTCGTTTAAAAATATAATCTTTGTAAAAAGTATAATTTTAATGTTTTTCGGCCGTGGAAGCCTACGTAACTATTTAAAGGACCATTTCCAAAGTAAGCGAACCATATATCGGGCAAGCAAGATTGTCAATGTAGTAATCTGATAAAGTGTAAAATTTAATTTATTCAAAATGATGATCATCGCGTACAGTTCACCATATTGACACCTTTGTAAAGGTTATTGCCTCAAAATAAGGTAATAGCGGAGGTGTAAGCCTAGAATGTTCCGGGTTTGTATTGAATTTAATTTATTTTATTTTGATTCATGTCTGTAGGCAATGCTTAGTTAAGCACTAGACTTTTTTATCTTTTATCATAAATTCGAACAATATTCAAACTATGTGTATAATAAAACTAAAATATGTTTGTTTATAAAACCTATTAAACTCTATTCTATAACATCCTAAATATTTTCTAATAGCAAAAATAGTGCAGTCTTCCGTTACACCGTCATTAAAATATACCTATTGAATAACCAATATATACGTCAAAAATCAGGTTTTGTACCCATGTTGGTATAACTATAAAGTTCACAGTTTCTACGCTTGTATATTTAATAATAAATAAAATATGCATTAGAGAAAAACCAAAAGAAGAATTACACCTTAAAATAAATGAAAGTTTTTTTTTTTATATACGATAGAAAACTCATATATGTCCGAAATACCAACAGAGCTATTGAACTTGAAATTTTAGTGAAATAAGAAAACATTGAGATGTTTGTGAATACTCATCAAGATACTTATTTCACAACAAACGTGTTGATAAGCCATAAAAGGAAATCCCGTTATTGCAGCCAACAAAACGTAACAAAACAATTAAGTGATTCACTCGGGAAAAGACGGACACGGCATGAATCTAAGGTCAATAACCCTTATGCGAGATGCTCCAGGAAATCGATATTTATATTTTAGGTACATCTGAGTCAGCGTCAAAATATTCTGTTAGGAATTCGCGGGTCGATGGATTAATAAAACCGAGTTGATCCATATTACAAAAGCAATGTCATGTGGAAAAAATGTCAAACTCGCCTCGGCTACATCCTGTTAGCTGCTTCATCAATCAAGCAACCGGTTTTAATTAACATCATCTCGCGTCCACTCTTGAAACTAAGTCACCTGTCAAAACTCAAGGTCATATATTTTTGCTTTTGTTTCGCTTCGAACCTCGCGTCTGTAGCTTTGACATTATGACATAATTAGCAATACAGATTCTATAAGGAATTTCTAACGTCATCGGTGTAAAATAATATCCATAATAATGTGATTTGGATTGCATTTAAATAATTTAAAAGATCTTAAATATTATCTAAAAATAACAGATCTAAACATCTTTCGTTACATAATATGTGGTTCTATATAATACGTGTGTTTTTCAATTTATTTTCTCCTATTTTATTATTCGTTATGACGTGACTCAATAATTCCTTCACCCTAAAGCCTTAAATACGTATCAGAAACAAATACTGAAATTCAGGCATTTAAACATATATATCAGTTATTCAAAATAACCACAAAATTCTAGAACATTACACTTTTCTAATTTGTTTAAATGTTCTGGTGTATTGCACCTAAGTATTTAATTTATTGAATCTTAATGTAGTACTATAATATTTAAGAAACTGTCAAATAAGATACTCACTGCGTTGTAAATTCCGATCCATTGGCATTTGGCATTAGATATTTACATTTGACTGCTACTTCCTTATCCGCGTAAACTTTGCTGTAGTGGTTCGTGCTACCTTCAGTCGCTTCGCCGAACTGCAGATTGTCCGATGACACATATTTGCTAATTAAACCTTTAATCACGCCGTGCACGTAAGGGTATCGACTAGCATACACTCTATAACCCATGTAAGGGTCGTCTTCTCCTTCCCCATATTTGTATGTACCATCAATAGGCCAGTTTCCGAGTTTGTATATGTAAGTGTATCGACCCTCGTCTCCGGGAATATATTTTCCTTCGTCAAGTGGTCGATAGTATTTACCATCGTCATATTCACCCCATGACTTCGGTTTATACTTTCCATCGTCGAAGGGAGAACATAAGACCACACTTAATATTGACAGCAATAAACACTGAAAAACAAAAAGTAAAATAATAAATATTTCAGTTACTTTAATGCGGACTAATAACATACAATAAACATGTGAATGAAATTGTAGGATTCGAATTTAGGAACAAACACTTGAGTCACGACGTTAATTTTGAGTTATAAATAAAAATGTAACAATAAGTTATTTCGGTTAATCATACACTAAATTAGTAGGATTCATATTTACACTTTAAAAATGCGAACTGTAAATAATTGCTCGGTACAAAAATTGTACGAAAGTCTACATAATATAAATTATACAAATATTTATCTTAGTTACATAAACATACCGCCACTAAGTACCAAGCCAAGTTTACCCGAATTATGTAAAGCCTTAAGTTATGAAACATTTTATAACAAAATTATAATGTAGTATAATCAACGGTATATAGATATTGATAACATCACAAAGTTCCAAATCCATCCATCGTAAACTTAATTTATTTATTGTTATTAATCAATTGCGCAAAAAACTGTCATTATCACAAGTATTATTTAAGTTACTAAAAAGCACATCAAAGTTTCCAACGAAAAAGGAAGAATAAAAATTATAAATCAATCAAAAACATGTAAAATCAATTCATTAATGCACAAATGCATAATATTTAAATGCAATAATGATAAATAAATACTTACGAATAGCTGTAATCTCTTCATATTGTCACGACTAGAACAATTATTTTATTAATCTCAAAGTGTTCGGAAGTGCACTATCGCTTCGCTTGTTGTAGATTTTTTTTTTGACACGATGTTCGTCCGCGTTGTTTACTCCGCAGGTTATGTTTTAGATCTGAAACTAGATCAGATAATGTGTCATAAGTAAACAGCATTTTTGTCGGATAACATCGAATATTCGTCAAAAATATTTTATTCCTCATTGCCTTCATTAACATTTAGATGTATAATAAATTTTGTTCGAGACGTACCGAAAAGTGGATCAGAATCCTAATATCGAGGCGTGACGAGGTCAGGCAGAAGCATTAGCATAGCTCATAATAATACAACAGTTCCGTGGACGATTTAATTAGACGCCAGTCGTTTGTTTGTGCACTACAGAGAACACTCGCCGACACTTCTACAAATACCTCCTTTTACTAAAGCCGCTTAAAGCAGACTAACTCATCAAACATTTCGTTCTAATAATTTTGATTATAGGTTCCATTCCACAAATAAATTTGCATATTGAGAATTAGTATGCGCCAATTTACGACCAATGGAAGCGTGCAATAGGTGTATTAAAAATGTGAAGTATTTAAAAAAAAATATTTGAAATTATTCCACGATAAACCCCAGTTTACTTAATAATCTCTTGTTAATGAACTTTACCAGACATTGTTTATTTATGTTTGATGTTAAATTAGTATATAAAAATAATGAAATGTAATAAAACTACCACTATTAGTAGCAAAAACTGTCAAAGAAAGAATTTTAGTAAGTGGTATACTAAAGAAATAAATGAAAATCAAACAGAAAGTTACCTATGGTGCAGTGTGGCCCACTACACGATGTCACATTCGACACAAATTTGACATTTTACTAAATATTAATTAATAGATATTATAAAAGGACAATGTTGATGTCAAATCATTATTCACTGGGATATACACCGATCGAATTTGACGCGAAGGCGAACACAGCGCCACCATATCACATTATTTCTTATTTATATTCTCGAAGTTAAGTAAAAGCGAGATCTGAAACTAGTCTGACAGGGATGTTATAATCAATAATTAGTGGTTTTCCGATGACTTGGTCGATTTTCAATAGAAATAAGGTATTTTCTATGTGATGCAAGCTTAATGTCTTCTGGCAATGTGACGCTATGTTAGACAAATTGTTACTGACATAAATATGAGCGTATAGAACTGAAATATAAATATATTTATTGAATACCGGTAGCCATGGCAATACGTCAAAATCAAATATAACAATTCGACGTCTACGACCGGTTCGATGCAAAATGGATCCGCATGCTTTAGATATATCACGTTACATGTCAAAAATTTTAATTAATTAATCAAGTTATATCTTCTTTTAGAGACATAAATGGTTCTTAAGCATTTTAATTATGCGAAACGATTAGTTGTAACAACTTGTAATATTTATAAAGAAATATTTACGAAACTAGATGTAAACTAAAGTGTCGACTTACGTTCAATCGGTCAGCGGTACGATTCTCAACTGACTAGTTCCAATAAATATATGTTTATTATTTAATGAGCTATAAAAAGATTCTTAAATTACACCAAATATTGTAAAATTTACTAAGGCGAAAAATTTTCTGTTTCAAAAAAAACAATTGTTCTATGTCAACATACTTTTATATTATTTAAAGTTTTGTGAGAAATTCTAGAAAAAAAAATTAACTTGAAAAATATTCTATAAAGTAAATATAAAATGGCTAATCCTCTCACGTATTCACCCGGTGTCGGTACCGACTAGTCCATGTTTTATCTATAGTTTACATTTGATCTACAGTAATTAATATATCAAGAAAATGTACGTATTTTCGTTTATCATAAACTTAGAAACTACTGGACTAATATCAAATATTCTGTTGAAATAGGAAAGCTATAAGATGACTGTGTACTGTGAGATACTTTTGTTGATTTTTTTTTTATAATTTGAAGATAATTACTACTTCTAAACGTTTTACTTAATTAATTATTATCGTTTGTGATATGAATAAAATAGAATTCCTTGGACTTTAGGAAGATGAGGCCAAGAACGTATTTTGATATATGAAGTAACTCCAGTATTGATGAATAAATTGGTAATTAACAAAAATGTGTTATTTTATATACTGACGTACGTATTATAATTTGGCTGAGGAATTAGATAAATCATTATACGTAATTTAACTGTATAATTACTTCCTATTGTCACTGTAAAAGGCAATCTGATTTAATATTTAGCAACTAATTTGGAAAGAATGTTTAGGAGGATGTTACAATGATGCATTCACAACAAAATTTAATATGCGGGGTTTTCTAATCGAAAGGCAAAAGGATGACACAAAACTAGTTAAACTAGTGTTCGCCAGTTGTTCGAAATACCACTATAATTCATTTGAGTTTGAACTTAACTAGGGTCAAACTTGTAAAATGTGAGATTTTTTTATTAATAAGTGATAGCATCAATTCTTCTCTATTTATATTTTACTGTTTTACGTTACACTATCATAAATCCGCGCAATTTTCTTACAAAATTCAAAAATAAATTTTCGCTATAATTAATAATATAATGGTATCCGTCTAATATAATAAATTGTTCTTTTCAACACAATGGAGCAAATAAAAAAAAAACAAGTTATTTTTTATACGATCGACTTTGATCTAATTGATATTGAAAATTTTTGTCATAAAAGGCGCCACATTGTGTGTTGCCTTTGATAAAAATGAAAATGGTAATTTGTGTTACCATTTTCATTAATACCAAAAGTCACGGAATGAATTACTTTACGCCGACATTAGAATCTGATAAACATATACATGTATATACTAGAAGTGTTCTTTGTTAACTTTATATATACATATATATATATATTAATAAAAATATATAATTCAATGTTCGTACACTGCAAAAATATTAATTAAAAAAGCCAATAGCGATATATTTACAAGGATCTTGGCATATTTTGAATATTAACTGTAGGTTGAGGTCAAATGTTAATACGTTTGACGATATATGACGAGTGAATCTTTGACCTTTTCAAGCTTATAATAAAGTTTACCTTTTTACTTTTCGAACCTTCTTTGTTGATACAGCCGCGGTAACGAACCGACTCCACAAATGTGACTTAAATTTAAGCGGGTACGATGTGTATACAAATTTGGATTTAACAGTACGTTCCCCCCTCTATGTTCCATATCATTTGATTTGCAAAATAAAAAAAAAAGTATCTGGTATTCATTGCTAACGGTACTATCGGCAGATGACTCATAATGATCATCACCACCTAATCGTATTGAAGTAAATAAATTAGAGAATTTATATTTAAAGTCTAGGGTCCAGTCGGTCCACTCGAAGGATTTCAACTCCGTGCCTATTATTATATTACAAACGGGCCACGTAAACGATTTCCAAGTGGCATATAGTGTAATAAAGGAAAAGTTTTTAAATAGGTTCGTAGAATAAAAACAAATGAAGATCTCACAGGGCGAAATTATTCACATCGCATATTACTAGATGACCACGATGGTCATTGTTTCTGCACATTATGTTAACATAATGTAGAATTAATTCTATTTGGTTGGCATTACCTTTTCATTAATTTATTAAATACTTTATAAGTAATACAAAAATACTTTACGATAGAAATAGTGTGTACTGAATAAATACTCATTGTAGAGGTTTAATCATCATCTTCTCTTTTTCGTTTGATTCTGGTATTACAATGTTTTAAGCTCTGCGAACTTTCTGAGAAGCTCAGTTCAGGCTCCGTTCATTTTGTAATAGATGCTCTGTTAATTATTTTAGTAACAACTATTCAACTGCGCTGGAAAATTTACGGTGTTGAATAAACGATTTTTAATTTAGAAAACTAAAGTAAAAGGCAACAAAACAGCAATTAAATTATATATGGGAAGGAATACAAGTGTTGTCACAAAATGTACTCTATAAATTATAGTACATATTGTGACAACACTTGTATATCATTTTTATTATGATTAATTTATATTATTATAAATTAATCGCAAAGATTTCAATACGAAAGTAATGCTAAATAAATATCACGTGAAATGTTTAAAACATCCATGTGTAATGTTTTTTCTTTTTTTGTAATACTTCTTTAATATAGTCTAAAATTAGTAAAATTGTTATAAAATAGTATTATTAAAAAGTGTAGGAGCTGTTTTATTAAGTAAAACTTCCATTTAAAAACTCAATTTGAGAGCACAATATCGTTAATCACAGTTTAATAAAGACTACTTGAGCAGTAAATAATCATCCCACAATTCAACAATATAAGGAAATGATAACTTCGAAAAATATTGCAATTTATACAGAATCTAGACAATTTTATGCTATTAAACAAATGTCACGATGGAATACCGGCATATCCGCGTTTGACAGACATCTAACGAAATTAAATCAGAACAAAAATATTTTAACATTACTGAACATAAATACTAAAGAGATTTGTATTTAGGAAATGTAAAATAAAAGTTTTTATTAAAACTGATGGCTTTATTTACATTTAATATGCACTTTATATTAGTTTGTTAAAGACAAAAATGACTGTGTGAATACTTTATTTTAAATATTTACATCGTAACTAGTTTACTGGGGTAAATGAGCACCAACTGGTACGAAGCCGTTCTCGTCAGCAGTGTAATCAACTCTGTAAGAAACACCATCGGGACCGACATATTCGTAGAAACCCTTTGCCCTGATGCCGCTGTTCTCGTTGTCGATCCTTTCCAATTTTCCAACTTCCTCAGCAAGGATTTTGTTATCAGTCTCATAAAGGTAGTGGTATCCGTCGGGAAGTACTTCAGTCTCTTGACGGAGAATACCGAAGTTGTAGTTGTAACGGCCGTCACCTAAAGTTGCTACCACAGGGGCAACTGGTTGGACGGGTTTGTATACGTAAGTTGGTGTGGGGCTCGGGACAAAGACGGGCGCGAAGCTAGGCGGGGCAGGACTAGCGGTAGAACTGAAGAAAACTAAAGGAACCGGGGCTGCGGTAGGAGCAGGAGCTGGGGCTGCGCTAGGAGCTGGAGCTGGGGCTTCGCTGGGAGATACTACTGGGGCTTCACTAGGTGTCGCTACTGGGGCTTCGCTAGGTGACGCCACTGGAGCTTCGCTAGGGGAGGCAACTGGAGCTTCGCTAGGTGAGGCCGCTGGGGCTTCGCTGGGACTAACGACGGGAACTTCGCTAGGAGACACTTCCGCGACATCATTAAGGGCAACAACTTCTTCTACTGGCACTTCACTTTCAACGCTGACAATGGAAGCTTCAGTAGGAGGGACAACTGGGGATTCGCTAGGAGAAGCAACCGGCGCTTCACTGGGTGCAGCTACAGTTTCGCTGCTTGGGGAGGCGCTAAGAACAAGGCTGGGGACGGGGCTGGATTCCGGTAGAATGGTTACGGAAACAACCGGGCTGGCGGTTGCCGTGCTCACAGCCGCGACGGGGGCAACGGGCTCCTTTTGGGCGACGTATGCACCGCCTGCTGTTCCACGGTCACCACTGAAAAAATATACAATTACTAAAGCATTTGATAATGTAATAAATAAGTAAAGTGTTTTTTTGAGCAAATTGACTTTAAATATTTTTTATCAAAAATGAACTCACAAAAAAATCAACATTAAATTTTACAACAAACATGATATTTAAGCGACTCAAAAGTAATCAATAAAGTGAGACAAGAGATAGTATGTTTGATAAAAAAAAAAAATCGTGACTTACTTATATGAGCCGGAATTGTCAGGCGTGTATCTGCCGCTGTTGTCTGGCTTGTTTACGAAGCTTTGGCCAAACGCTGGCGGGTTGTAGTAACCACCAAAGCTACAAATATAACCAAAGCGTAAGATAAAAACATACTTTTTAATTAACACCAAATTACTATGTCTACTTTTACAGTAAAGAACTCAAAAGTGCTTTCTTACATGTATCCATTGAAAGTAAACTATGATTTATTAAATTTACAATTAATTCTAGGATTTCAATTAATTTCTAGGGTTTTACTAGACAACAATATAACTGAACTAATCTTATTAATATTGTAAATGCGCTAGTTCGGAAGTTTGCATGAATATTTGTTGGAAGGTCTATTCAATACCAACTCCCAGCTCTCCAGCCAGTATCTTTATAAAATTTTTAAAATTGTTGTTGTTAGTAAACTAACGTAAATTTCGTAAGATTCTAGTCACTCTGTGACAATGACGTATGTAACTACATTGAACTATTGATAGTTTAACCCTGTCGTAATTAGAATCATCTTATTTATATACTGAAGTACAAGCCTTTACTGTATTTTATCATAATTACTTGTAAGCTCCATTGTTTCCGGCGACGTAGCGACCGGAGTTGTCATAACGACCCGCGTTGTAACCAGGGTTGTAACGGCCATCGTATCTGTTGGGAGTGTATCTGCCGAAGTTGTTGTATCTGCCGCCGTTGTAAGCGTTGTTGAAGCGGTTAGGGTCGTAAGCGCCAACAGACGCTGTTGATGAAGCGTAGTAACGTGGCGTTGTGCTGACGAACTGGAACGGTGTTGGTCTGGAAAAATAATGTTTGTTTATTAGCATTATTAAATACTATCGGAATTTATTTCACAGTTGAATTAATAGTAATCACATTAACTTCTACTACTTTCGATTAGAATTGAACTAACTTGGCTTATTTTCTAATAAACAAGCTTAATGACCTCTGTAATAATTAGTTTTTTTAATCATTTTTGCCTATGGCCTGATTACTCCTAATAATAGCGTAGGCTCCAACCCCTACAGTAAGGAGGTATAGTAAGCCGATGATGATCAATGTTTTAAGATACCATTTTTATTTTATATTTGTCTACTATACGATTCATTTAAAGTTGTTATAATTAATTCGTTAGTACTTACTTCACCGTCTCACTTTCTGCCGCGAAGGCCACCGCCACCAATGCACTCAGGACCTTTAAAACAAAACTTAACATCAATACTCCGTCACATTGTATAATTACAAACTTAAAATCAAAGCCTTTAACGTGAGCACCTTGTTACGATGGTAATTCTATGGACGATTATCATACTTGAATACTTAAAAGCATCATCTTGTTTGTTTGTATGATGTATCGATATCTAATATACATGTCATTATAATACATATTCGTCCGCCATGATTGAATACGTACCAGTAAACTCCGCATTTTGTTATTATCTAGCGAGCTTTACTTCCTAAATGTGACGATTCAGTGATCCATGCCTATATATACCTTAATTTCGTCTAATTTTTAAAGTTATTCTGATGTCCAGTTTTACTCATTTATAATTTTCAAAATGATTAGTTATTCATCGACAGCGATTCTCAATCTTCTTGTAATTAATCGTATATTGACATAATTTAACATAAATTCGCGACTTTTGTCACAATGTACGAATAGCTACTATGCATTGTTGCACCAAGAATTCAACGTCTTGTTGCTAACTTCTTTCCTTTGATTGGACGTTAATTGTATTGTATAGTAAAAAATTAAATGACAATAACCTTTGTCATGTACTAGCTTTCGCCCGTGAATCTGTTCACAAATTAAAATAAAATCTAAAGCGTATGTGATATTAAACCGCTATCTATCCTAAGTTTCATGCAGAACTGTTCAGCCATTCTTTAGTTACGTATTAATATTATTAACATCTAAAAATCCAAACTAACGCATTTATCATATTAGTAAGAAGTAAAATTTATACTAAAATTTTTTTGTGATTATAACCAGGCCTTTTTCCATATGTGGGGTCGGCACAGTATGTACTACTCTTCCATGCATCTCTATCAGCCTTATTGTTATGATTGTAACCATTCATTTGCCTAATTTTATATATCTACATATACATTACACTTAAAAATGTATGATGGTAAGATACAATATTTTATCATTCGCACAAACAAACACGAAGATTATTTGATTCTTCGACATTTTTCATAGGAAACGAAGCCAATGGTGCGAATGTTTGCGAACTAAGTAGCCGTTCGTATTTATGATTTTATAATGTAATAAATCGTCAGTATTATGTTTAACTTGTAAATTTTATGACAATAAACAAGACAGCCATCCTCGTATGACATTTTGTACATACGAATATTTAGTGTAATAAGTATATTATTTAAAAGAAAACTTTAAGCAACGTTAGATTTTACGATAGCCAATAAAAAGTAGTCCGATTGAATTGCTAATTATGTATATAATTGATCGAATCAAATATGATTGAATTATGGTTCTGTGACATTTAATTCATCATTAACACAAACAAATTCTGTTTTCTTAATAAAAATCAAACTTATATTTTAAACATATTACGTCCCAACTTAAGCTTTTAACGAAAGCTAATGGTAAGCTCAAATTTGGACAATTTTTTTTATCTTTAATTTCTTTGAAAATTCGGTTAGGTTTTGGGAAAATTATGTGTTCATATTATAACAATTAATTTTATTTTCCACTTTAAAAATAATAAAATCAATATAAAACATTGTTAAATGTAAAATATAAATATACTATGACATTTAGAAAAGACCTGTAAATGTAATGCAGCTTTGAAATTTTATCGTTTAATTATTAATTAAGTCTTTGATATTTGAACAATTCTCTTGAAACTTAGACAAATAAATAATGTAAAAGTCACTAAATTCGAGTAAAAAAAAATGTGAAATGAGAAGCGATCTGTCCATTCCACTATCGGAACACGAACTTTTTATAATACTGCGATGGACAACAATCTGTTTTGTCATAAGTGTGTTAGCAGTGTAAACAAATGTCTATCTGCTGCTGAATCAACATGAAAATACATTTCTACAAAATATTAGGACCCTATTTATTTCATAGTTCGACTATCACAATAAAAACCTAATACTACTTCACTAAGCTTATTTAACTGCTATTTATGGATATTTACATAGCTGACCCGACAATGTCTTAACTATAAATATTAGATTCTAACATCCCCTCATCTTCCTTATTTTATTTCATATCATAAGAAATCATTCTCTGACGATGATGGACCGGCAAGGCATCTGTGGTTCCTCTGGTATTGCATGTGTCCATTGGCGGCGACGATCGCTTTTCTGATCCTAGCGCTCGTCTGCCCCCTTCTCGTAAAAAAAAATTATACAGTAAACACAACAAAAAATAGTTAAAAAAAATTTTCCATCCGTTCACGCATGACGCGATGGCGACGGGAAACAGAGATTCACTTTTGTTGTATACATATAATGACTTATTTGAAATTAAATAAAAAAGATAAAAGTCCAAACAAAGAAAGTTGTATTGCAAGTAATGAAGCCTCCCCAACCGGTTGGTTGTAAACAGTTTAACGAGCCTTCCCGGACATGCACGCTGTACGCAAAGAAATTTTATATTGTCTCTTTTTTATATTTCAACATCTTTTTATCATAAAAGAACAGTATGTGGTCATTGACTTAGAAAACCTTTGTTTGTATTGTTAAGTACCTTAATATTTACTGTAATTAAACAAATTAAAATATTTATTAGTTGTTGCTTAAAAATTAATTAAATATGATAGTGCATTGTTGCTGGAGTGCTATGGATGCGGGCGGCAGAGCACCGTTCATCGTAGCAATCGTATATATATAATAGCATCGTAGCATGGAAGCCTACGTTCAGCAGTGGACAACATTAGGCTGATAATGGACGATGATGATGAATGGATCATCATGATGATGATGATAGTGCATTTTATTTTTTTAATAAATAAATTTCGACATTCGACGTTTCTTTATACAAATATCGTGGTGCCTTTTACATGTTTAAATATCTTAAATTATTATTTGATTAAAGTTTAAAAGTTTTAAATTTAAGCAATACAACGGAGTTAATATAAATTTTACAGGCACAGAACGAACAAACTGGCAAGTATAATAAGTTATAGCTCATTGCTAAACTAAACATATCTTAAAAAGTCAAAGAAAGAAACTGACTACGTGTATAAACCAATATTATAATGCGAGTATTAGTGTTATAAATTATTGTCATGATATGATAAAAATACATTTAATTTAATATTGAACGAGTTTAGTGTCAGAAATGTCTATAGATTCAATTTGCTATACCAAGAATTATAATTTTAAAATACTGCGAAGACCACATCATTTCTTTTAAGAAATGTTGTCGCCTTATCAAATGTTAACGACATTCGTAAAGCGAATAATATACCTAATGTGCGTGAACTTTATAATTTATTTAATACCACTACCTGTTACTGAGATGAAAGAAAAATTGATTACCATATTCACTAGGCTATTATTAACACAAACGTATATTACAGGTTGTCGCCTCCGACACCGTCTGCTCGAAATTAAAAAATACTTAACAGCATACGTCTCCTTCCAGATTATGTCCTACATGGGTGCATAACAATTTTATCTCGACCTATGAAACCAACAAACATCCGTGTAAACATCCAAACATTCTCATTTATAACGTTAGTTAGATAACAAATAAATAGAATTGAGATCAAGGAGACGTTTTGTATTATTTTAAATGTCAGATTCATCACGTAGTCGGGCACACTTATCACTATGTGACAGAAATATATATAAAAACAGTATGAAACAAAACATCGCTGTCCATAGTAGACATTTTAGCCATAGCTTATATTGGACATTTGAAGGTGGTCCATTTATATGTTAATAATTATGATAATTAATATAAGTATGCCTACAATTAACACACTGTACTGCTGTGCCCATCTTCTAATGCCTCTCTATTATTGCAGGTTAGCCGGCAGCTGAACGATCCCATCGCTGTCCTACACCGCACACCGTTTTACTTCCGCTACGTCTATCAGGAAAGCAAAAGTAATTTCATTTACTTACGTGACAATATTATGCAATTAAAGAATAAATTTTCCTGTCAATCTTAGGTAACCTGGGTATCTGTTTATTTATTTTTTGAAAACAGTAAAAATATATATAAAAAATACTATCCTAACATATCAACTTGTAGACAGTATAACAGCCAGCTAATCATTTTTTATTTCGTACTGTAACCAAATTATATTTAACCTTTTGCCAACATAGTTAAGCTAAATATACTGCTATAAATTGAATGTTATCAATCTATATCGTATGTGCCCTATGGCATTTTAGTTTTAAGATAATGTACAAAAGCGAACTGCTCGCCTGTCGGCCCCATCAAACGATACTCATCTCTGATTGACATTTGATTCGACAGGAAGCACGGCCATTCAAATATTCAAGCTACAGTCGATAAGCCTATAAATTTCAATTTATTAACATGATTTTAAAATCATGAATAAATAATGGTTAAACCAACATTATTTTGTACAAATATTTCTTTAACAAGGTGTTTTTTTTCATTTCGCGCCATAGTTTGGTATTCAAAACCAAACCATCGGAGCCTTGTCTGGAATGCCCTTTAATTGCTAGTTGTACTCCTAATTTTCAATATTGAATGCAGCGCATAAATAAACCTAACGCAACATTTTAAATTGATTTGATAGGCACCTACGAAGTGAGTTCCGCAAAATAACGTTTCTACAATTATTATTACAGCTTTATTTAGTTACGAATAACAAAACATGCGCTTAAAGTTTTCTTTCCTTTTATTTGGAGGTATATTTGTAAACCAACAATAATTACTTATAACTTTGAGCTTTAACATGTGAAAACATTCTAAACTTAGAAAAAATCTTTACTATTATTCTACTGTGGCGTCGAGAAAACAATCATATTTACGTTATTTATAAAAAAAATATTTTAATGTCATGGATATGTAATTTTTTTTTTAAGCGCCAGCCTATTTCTAATAGCCAAATTACTTTTAAAATGATTAACCATTTTATTTATAAAGGGCAATATTTACAAAGAAGCTTTAATGAAATGCTGTTAACATAAATTTATAACCTATAAATACCTAATCTGAAACTCAAAGCGTGTGACAGAAAAGGACCTTTTGTATGGGTAAATTAATTAAGTGTTGTCGATTACAATACTAAATGACATTTTAAAATTAGTCTTTAGATTAGACTTCAAACTTGAATGAAACATTCCATCTATAGGTTATGTCTATGTTTATTAAATTATCCGATAATGTGGTGATTTGATTCAACTTACTTATATTATATATTTCTTACATTACCACTATTATAAGTCAGAAGGATGCAAATATGAACCTGAAACCTGAAATTAATTGTAATAACTACGCATGCCCTTGCGTTTAACATGAAACTCTTGTTCAGAAAGTATCAACATACTACTAACTTTGTCAAAAATAAGCCCTATTAACACGTTGGTTGCGGTATCAATTTTTGCATACTCTCCGTCCCTGCGGTACGAAGTGTTTTCGACCCGCTCCGTGAGTAGACATTAGTGCGATACGCGGTCCATTATACCTCCCATCACAAAGTTACGCCCTTCGCACAGAGAAGTACACGTATTTCATTGCCGCACCATAAGGAAGTTGCATTAGGGATGATTTAGACCTCGTTTCGCAGCGAATGTGTTACGTGTAAGATTTTTTTTTCTAGATCAATAAGAGTTTGAATCCTATAAAATGATTTCGAAGTAACAATGTTTTTTTTATAAGTTATGTTTTTATAACTTTATTATAAATTTTATAAGTTATATTTGTCGCGACGCTTATGTTTACAATACAAGAGGATTCTTCTTGAGCCGATCGACTATTTTTTTAATTTAAAAAATCCGCTAAATCGATATAAATAAACACATATCAGCATAAACCAAACTTTTAGTACACCTACTTCATAATTCATGCATAAGAAGTTAACACGACAATACTATATTTATTATACAATTGTAATAAGTTTTAATAAAGCACTTGACGATATCTAAATATTAAAACTACTATAAACCCAACTGACTACAACCTATAGGGTAAAATATTGTACTAATCAAATGACACCATACACGTTAATTTATTAAGCTCTTTTGGTTGTAGGAAGTCATAATCGAACTGACATACAAACCTACGTATAAACTATATCCGCAAAAAACATTACTCTCTTATCTGTCGGTAAAAAATGTACAATTATTCTTTCTATCTATTCGATTCCTTGAAAGTTTGTAATAGAATTTAAATCTAACGAAAGTAGACACGTCACAAGAGTAAAGCAAACTGCGTAGTTTAAAAATAAGATGAATTCATTGAATACTGATGTATGCAAAAAGTTTACGCATGAAATAAAAGCAGTTGATAACTTAAAATACATATTTTATTTACTTAATCAGGAATACCAAAAACTGTGATAGAATAAGATGTTTATTAACAAAAAAGCAACTCTAAAATATCCTTAACAATTTACACAACTTTAGTGACTAGAGCATTCAAGGTAGATGAACACCAACGGGCTTGTAGCCGAACTCATCAGCGGTGTAGTCCACTCTGTAAGTGACGCCGTCGGGGCCGAGGTATTCGTAGAATCCTTTAACCCTGGGACCAAAGCTTTCGTTGTTTATTTGCTCGACCTTGCCGTCTTGTTCGGCGAGGATCTTGTTCTCGGTCTCAAGAAGGTAATGGTAGCCACCGGGGGGAAGGTAATCGTGGTACAAACGGATAATGTCGTATTTCTTCAAGTAAGTCTCGTCGTAAGCTCTGTTTGGAGGTATGACGTATGGTTGTTGGGTGGGTTTGTACGTTGGCACGAAAACTGGCACAGGGCTGGGACTTGAGGGAGACGGGCTCGGAGCGATGAATATCGTTGGCTTCGGTGCTTCGGTTGTCGTAGGAACATACTGCACTGTAGTAGGTGCTGCTTCAGTAGAAGTACTTTCCCTTTAAACAAAATTATTGATATTTTCATATTTGTTTAATTTGTAATAATGAGTACCGATCTTTCTAAATAAACTTGATTTACATGTTTGTCCAAATATACCAGTCCATGTATTATTTTCGTGTCGATTTTAAGAAAACTTTTTTTTTCGCTGTAACTCTTATCTCAGCTTATTCCGAGTGATCAACACTTAACAAATTTTTATTACAATTTTCAAGTCACTAAAAATCCAGTTTAATCAAAATATATCTTGACCAAGAAATTTACTCACTTGGCATCTCCGCTTTCAGATGAAGACTTGCTTGAATCGCCCTCGTAGGCTCCACCTGAGTTACCAGCGGATCCCGAGCCAGTGTAAGCACCTCCCGCGCCTCCAGCGGAGCCTGACCCAGTGTAGAAGCCTCCTGCACCTCCCGCACTGCTTGAGCCTGAATAGAAACCTCCAGCACCGCCGCGGTCGCCGCGGTCGCCGCTGTGAATATAATTAAGTACGAAGGTTAAATTTTAACATGAACAAGCAATTATCGTAAAGAACATCTCTGGTTACGTTATTTCTACGTAAATATTCTTAAACAAGCTTTACTGTTGCTTTAATCTAAATATTTAACATTTTTTAGTATAATGGCCTCAGTAAAAAAAATCCTATTGGACACTTATGTCTAAAAGTGTGAATTAAAAAAATCTACGTACTTGTAAGCGCCAGACCCGTCGGGAATGTAGCGTCCCGAGCTATCGTAGCGTCCGCCACTGTAGCGACCAGCGTCATAGCGGCCGGGGTCGTAGCGGCCAGGGTCGTAGCGGCCGGGGTCGTACTTCCCAGGGTTGTATCTGCCCGGGTTGTATCGACCAACACTGTCAGACTGTGTCGTTACATACTTAGGCGTCGTTGAAAAGAACTGTAAAGGATTGTACCTAAGAAAGAATTAAACAATTTTTAATGACTTAGTACTTTGAAGACAAGCCGTTTCATTTAGAATTCTAGTTGGTATAAGTACATAGAAGTTATTCATATAAACATAAGATATAAGAAGCTGCGAGTGGAAGTGTACCCACTTCCCGTGTAAAACTTTATTATATTACTTAATTTCTATCATAGACCATTGGCATACAGCACTATATTCCGCATACTGTGGAAGGCATTGGGATAGGTCTAAGACCAGCAGTGGGCAGACAAGAACTGATGATGATAATGATGATAGAGCATTGGCAATCACATGACACTATTGATATTATTATAGAACATGGTATAAGTTCCATTACTTTAGAATAAAGGGAATGTAATACCATTTAAGTAATTTCTAAGAATTAGTTATTCTATCCCTTAAAACTACCTTAAATTAGATTTCAAGAAATGAATATAAAAAATGTATTATTTACCTTCCAGTTTCAGCCGCCAAGGCTACTGTCACAGTTAGACAGAGGACCTTTTAAAATGAGAATTAAATTAAAAATCATACTCCTCTTTGAGGATAGAATTTAAAACAAAACAATTGGATTAGTGGAAATTGACTTCATTCACTATAAAAAGTTACACGTCGATTTTATAACTTAAAAAAATGGAACTGAACATTAAAAACATATCAAGCCTATTTCATATGTGTGGTATTTTCCACATTAACAAAATTTTATAATAATAAAAACATTTTAATATTAAATTTATGATAATAATGAAAATTAAAAAAAATATATATTAAAAAATTCTGCAAATGGAACGTATGTTTTGATACAAGATAAGCTTTTAAGCTTTTCAAACAACGTAACGTACCAATATTCCCCTCATTTTCTTAATATCTAGGACGCTACCACTTGAATGTGCTACACCAAAGACTGAAGCCTTTTATATCTTTTTTTCACCCAGTTTCATAAACTTATACTCAAGTCCAGTTCCACTCATTTATAATGAGTAAACAAATTATGATTAGTTATTCATTAACAGCGATTCTCAATCTTTGCGTAATAAATTTATTAATTTACGTTTGTTTTGTACCTTGCGATATAATTTTCTACTCTCGATGTAATAACATCTAGATACAAAGTAGTGAGGTGTTGATACTAATATTACAGCACAACGAAGCAAAATTACAGACTAAATATTCATAATTACGTACGCCTTTACGTAATAAACGTTCGATATGTCTTCTCTTGTAATAAACTCTTATACTAAATGTAATTTCGTAAGAAGTTATCATAATCTATATTGTTTACATAATTTCCGGGCAACAAGAAACACAATCAAGGGTTAATAGACTTATGGCTAAGGACACATTTCCGATCACGTGGTCGAGAGTCTCCATCCTAGCACAAGTGACTACTGTAAACCATATCCTAGTACAAGCTTAGAGCTTCGTCGTAAAAATATATGAAAAAGAAACAAACACGAAACGTGATTTTTTTTCGGGTTGTGTCCTGTTCGTCTGTAAAAGGCACCAATCAGAGTCGTACAAGGCAGCGGTTCGCTGGTTCGTCGCGCGGCGTTAACGGTACATGATAAGATTCAAACGGCATTAATACGCGTGGGTGTCGACATTAAAAAATTCCCATTTTATGTTTTCTTTACTCTGCGATTTGTGTTTGAGATAAGCTAATTATATTTTAGACCTTGCACGGAAAAATCAGTAGTTAATTAAAAATTTTATCAGCGTTATTCTAAAGTTTATAGATGCATATCTAAGTTTACAGACATTAAAATGTTTTGATTTACTATTAGAATTATACTATTTCAAAACCATGTAACACTTAAAGGTACACAGACATTAATTAAACATTAAGTAAATTAAATAAATCTTTATTTCCAATACTATTGCAAACAATAAAAAGCTAGAAATGTAAAGTAATATTTTTACAAGAAGCATTAGAGGAATAAATCGGCACTAAAATAACCTTATAAATAGATACCATTTTAGTGACTAGAGCATTCAAGGTAGATGAACACCAACGGGCTTGTAGCCGAACTCATCAGCGGTGTAGTCCACTCT
>JAODUI010000029.1:4486437-4503995 GCA_027563995.1 Papilio gigon | reverse complement strand
AGGTAATCGTGGTACAAACGGATAATGTCGTATTTCTTCAAGTAAGTCTCGTCGTAAGCTCTGTTTGGAGGTATGACATATGGTTGTTGAGTGGGTTTGTATGTTGGTATGAAAACTGGCACAGGGCTGGGACTTGGCGAAGGGCTGGGAGAAGGAGTGGGGCTTGGAGCCAATGTGGTCGTCGGTTTCGGCGCTTCGGTCGTTGTAGGCACGTACGCGGGAGTTGTGTACACTGCTCCAGTGTAGCCACTTCCGCTGTAATTTAAAGGAAATATTACAAATGTCGTCCTCATTTCAATGCTAACAAAGACAGAACTACACATAAAAGAAAATGTTACCCGTTGTAGTCGTTGTTGTCGGGATTGTACTTTCCGCCTTCACCTCCTTGGTGAACATAGAATCCGCCAGCGCTGCCACGGTCCCCGCGGTCACCACTGAAATTAAAGTAAAAAGTCTTACATTTTTTTTAGGTAGAATATAGTACAATGGAAACCAATAATTCAACATTTTCAAACGAAACACATAATTTCTGAACCATTAGTTCGGTCTTTCAGATATTTCCTTAGTCGTTTTAGTTTTAATATTCAATGAGCTATTTCGTCCCACAATTCCGTCCACGTGGAACTAAAAAATGTAGCCAATTGTAATGTGTTCTTGTTCCATATTTCATTCAAATCTCATCGGCCGATTTACGTAATATAAAATATCCGGAAATGCGAATACTTTAAGAAAAATTCTCAATGCATTTCTAAAATATCGGCTCAATTATCAATTATTCTAAGAAAATGTGGTATTTACATTTTTGTCTTGACGTTTTTAAAACACGACTTAGTTTTTTTTTTAATAGTTAAATTGGAAATCAATGCACACATAACACATGTTTTTATTTTGTTTTTTTCTAAAAATCCATTCGTTTAACAACAGTAAAAAATGTTCAGAGTAAGAAATGATTATTATGTACTAATACTAAAGTAAAAAAAATTACATGTTCCAAGTATACTAGACCAATATCTAACTTGTACATTACATAGCACCACTTACTTGTATTTGCCGGAATCATCAGGAATCCAGCGTCCAGACTGGTCGTATTTGCCAGGATTGTATTTGCCAGGGTCGTATTTACCGGGGTCGTATCTGCCAGGGTCGTAACGACCGGGGCTATAGCGACCTGGGTCGTAGCGTCCTTGGTTAGAGGGAGTTGTATATCTTCCATAGTACCGGTTGTAGCTTGGTGTCGATGTGACAAACTGGAATGGCGTGGGACTGAAATAAAATGAAAATGTGAATGGCCATGACTAAATATATATTTTTTTTCATATAGGAGTAGGGGGCAAAAGAGCAGCAAGAACACCGAGGTGATCTATCCGTAACACTTGAACTAAGTTAATAAAATGCCCTTAAAAAATAATGATGATTCCAGAAACAACTGTCAGGTGGCATGGTTCAGTTTCAGACTAATTAACTCATACTGTTTCATAATTGCGCTTTCTTTTCTTTCATAATTTCAGGAGCAGACTTTATCCTTTACCCCGCTTGCCTTTATTACTAAACTCCCAATTTATAGGAATTGAGAAATAAACAATTAAAACAATAAAGCTTTCACTTTTCCAAAGCTTTCACATTTCCAAGAAATAATCATTTTCTAAAAAAAAATTGAAACATACCTCGCAGTATCCGCCGCAAACGCGACCGCTGCGGTCAAACATAGCACCTTGAATGAGAAAAATAGATGTTAATTTGTCTATAATTTATACTATCTATATATTTTAGGCCAAATAAGGTTGTGATAAAAATGTTTTAAAAGTTATAAATTAACATAATGGACTATAAAATTCCGCTTTAACGGTGTCTAGATACATTTGCATATTATTTAGATCACTTTATCGAATATGTACATTAAGATGGTAATACAAACCAGAACGCCCCGCATTTCGGTTCCTACGTTGCGAGCTTTACAACTTATGTGTGCTCTCTGAAACGTCAATGTCTATTTATACCTTTTCCCATCTACTCTATATTTCCTCTCTTGTCTTGTCCATCTCATTGATAATTTGTAAACAAACAAGATTACTCACAAACAGAGATTCCCAATCTTCTACAAAGAGCTTTTACATTTTTTCTATGCGTAACAATGGAATGTTTACTCCACAAATCTAATTAGTGATTTTTTTGGTTAAACTTTTTTCATTCCTTTTGAAATTTAGCATTTTCAGTCTCAACTCAAATGTTCTTTTAAATGTGATTGGTATGTTTTTATTATATCCTCCCCCATGTTGAATTAACGCGAAGACAGGAAGCTTGAGCTGCCGACTAGCTTTTTGGTTATGTCATTTAATGAGTGATATCAATTATTTTAATCTACTCAAATCTCATCGCATTAGTAGTATATATGTGCAACTGACAACCTAGTTCTGCTACTCAGTTCGTTAAAACAAAAGGTACACATTTTTTCTGTTTGTAAGGTAGAGAGTTTGACTGATTAAGTTAAAAAATCGGAAAGAGGTTTACAACAAATAAAAAAAAATGTAATCGATAGCAGCATAGTGTGAGTTTATACAAAGTAAAAAAAAATATATATTAAAGTTCTATCAAAGCTAATGGTCGGTTTACGAATTTTCTTTTATTTATGCTAAACTCTTTTTACAAAAAAACATTAATACTCATTTACTATATTAAAAATATGTTAAGCTTTTCAATAGTACTATAAACCAGAAAATATCATCAGCGTTTTGTTTTGTAACACTTTGAGAATCTCATAAAGTATGAACGTCACATGAGAGCGATTTCTAAAGACGAGGTTTCGCCGAGCGCTATACCGTGTATGCTCGCAGACCAATCGGCACAAGAACGTATTGTGGAATAAAGTGTTTTTAAAAAATACTGTTGCTTCTGATATTTTTAGTGAATTAGATGCATGACAATATGTTTGTATGCAAGTGTTTTGACAGTGAAAATCCACAGCTCGGCTGTAGGAAGACAGGTCCGTTTATAGAGGAATTTATCGGAAACGGTCTACCGTTTACCCCTCAACGAGTTTGTACTTTTGCACTAAATTGATACTTTGTTGGTACCTCTACGTGTTCGCCATGGTCGTCGTTGATTCTAAAATCTACGCACCATGGAAACCCGGCTTTAGATGCACGCGGTGACAAGCTAGATTTACCCACACAAAGTTTGTCTATGTGTTAGTTCGTATTAAAAACATAAATAGATGAGAATTCTACATTTTGATTATTATGTATTAATTTCCATTTGTGATCTAATAAATGACCTATAATTGATTTAAATTTGAATTTATTGTCGTCTTGTTCCAGCCCGAACTTGTTACCTATTACATAATCGGAACGTGTGAAGTGTGGTATATTTAACTTTTTTTTAATTCCTTTATTAAAATTTCATTATAAGGATGCTATGTTTACTATACAGTAAATAAAAATCCTTGAATAAAGCCGATAAATATTTTCGAAGGACAAGTTGTATTAATAAAAAATAACAGAATTCTTATTGTAACATTTTAATATTAAATTTAACAACGTTAATAAAATATGTTAGATAAAAACTATGTCCTGTTAGTTGCTAATGAGGAAGGCTACATTTAAATTTTCACATCAAACCACGAGCGATCTAAAGATAAAAGATGGTAATAAAAGTTACATAAGGCTGTAGAGGCGCGGCTGTGATTATTATCAAAGTTATAATGCTGCATCGGAAGGTGTGAAAAGGACCTGAGAAAACGTAATGTCATGGACGATCCGGGCCATAATTTCAAACGTCTAATTAACATTTACGTATGTAAATATATTTACGATACAGGAATGATGACAGTTTGTCCGTCCTACGTGATATTTAAATCTCAAAACAAACAATTTTTCCCTTTATCTGAAAATCGTCTCCGTTAAAATATAATCATATCTTGACGGAGAACTGCAATTTCATTGTTAAAAGACGAAGATTATATAAAATAATTCTGTAATTCATCATCATCAGCTCACTATACGTCCCCAATCAGGAGCTCGGAGTCTACCCTATTATGAGGGGTGACTAGATCATATAAGACCAGCGTGGTTGAACGCTGGTCTTATTAACAAAGCATTAACGGAGTCGATTTTATAAGAGTTAATGTCCAGAAAAAAAGGTTAAAAAAATAAAAGGGTGTCGATGATCACCTTTTGATGTCGCCGCTCGTTTGCCTCCTCCTCTTATAAAAAAAACATAGAATACCATAATAACCTTCTTTCTGGATATTAAAAAAAAATATAAAGAATTAAGATAACAGGGAAAAATATACAGTATTCGAGATAAAGATATTTCTAGAGTCGTACCGTTACTGAGACATAAAATTATACCTTGACCATAATCATTTAGTTATTAATCGAAGATAAAACGGTTAAATTATTAATTCGCTTGGCAGGTTAAGTAACGTAAATGTAAATTTTCAGTAGAAAACAAATTAAACGTCGTTTTTATTATCACGTTAGCGCCCATCCTCGAGCCTTCTGTGATGAGTCATTTACATTTTATGAAGGTATGCATCTAGATCCGCCATTCAGTATACCATAAATAAAATGTTTTATTGATATAAATCGAAATTTGATTACGATAGGCCCTTATTTTGTAATACACAAGGCCGGTAACGTAGTTCTTCTATTACTTCATGTCCATGCGTGTCGATAATCACCCCTATGATCCCGCCGCTCGTTTGCAACCTTCTCTTGTAAAAAAAACACAAAATGGCCAAGATATGATGAACAATGAAAATAACTTTAAAATTTTAACAATATTGATACAATAATATTGGAACTTTAATATATAAAAATCGCTTATTATGGTGTTTGTACTCGCATTCCTTTGAAATGGTTCAGTACATTCTTAGATTTTTTTACGTGTGTTTTGGATATGAGAAAAGGTTGTACAGATTACACTTTTCTTATCAGTAAGTGTTTAGGGGTGAGTAGAAATGTATCAAATCTTTTATTTGTCTTTATTTTGACATTACTTTAATGTTTACTATGTAACTCAGGATTGTATAAAATTTTATAGAGAATATATTCAATATTTTTGTGAATGAATATAGCAAATAAACATCAAAGATATAATGTTTTTCGATAATGGAAGGAGATTTTTACAACAAGGTAAAGTTCAGTGCGATTAAAACGCCTGCATTTCATATTGTAATGTATTTAAATTTATATTTGCTAACGATAAACGTGTAGGCACAATAAAATATCGTTTTAGAATTGAACTTGTAGTCTATTAAAATTACATTAATATTGGATTTAAGAGCTGAATGAGAGTTTTCTTTGGGAATGGAGAGGAATGTATTTTTAGATTAGCTGAATCTATTAATTACAGATCGAAAACTAGGATTTAAGCGACCAGTCATTTCAAAGAAACATTTTTTGTATTTGGTTAATAGACGAAGCTAAAACTTGTTGACATTTATAATAGATTTTTTTTATGGTAAAAATTAATTTCGGTTATTTTTTTTAATGTAGCATGTAAAACTGGGATATGTGACTTATATTCTGCGCTAAATAAATTATGCTAAATGAGCAGCACATAATGCTAATAGTGACTTGTTCCATTATTCAAATGTGTTATTTTTTTATTTAATTGCCGAAATTTACATTCGCTGTGCATCGTATAGTGATTTACGCGTGTTGCATATTTGTACACCCACACAATATAATAAAATAAACGTTTTTATTCAAGGACAAATTATAGTAACATACTAAAAAAAATATAGAAACATTTTAATGAACAGAATAGACGATAGTCCATAGAAAAATTCATCTGCTATATAAGGAAGGAAGCTTCAAGTTCAGGATTGAGTCGAAATGGCGTGGGACCAGGACAAATGGACACTTTTAAGGTCAAGGCTCACTTCAGTTCGATGCGTCACTCTAGTTTTTTTTTTTATATATATCTATAAGGAAAGGGGACAATGATAAGAGGATGGGCATCGGATAACTGACACTACATTCGTCAGTTCAGAAACAACAAAATCAATTAGCTCTTCATGACTAGTATCACATTGTCCAAAGCAGTCACGATAAACTTTAAAAACGGATGCTAGAGTTACGGAGAGCAGCGAAGGCTTTGACAGCTTTGATACATATCCTAGGTATGTCAAGAAAATTTCAAAACCTACTTGACGTTTTAACTACGATAGTATTATTTAATAATCAATCGACACATAAACAAATGAGTATTTTCTAATGCTAGTGGTCGTCCGTTATTCGAATTTCAAATATCATTCATAACACAGGGCTTTTTATTTTTTATTAGTTTAAAAAAGATTATACTTTTACTAGCGTAATGCAGTTCTTCTCCACATAATCTACGTCAAACTTCACGTTCATCCCTTCTCGCTATTTCTATTGTACATTTCTAAAAACAAAACGTCACGGGCAAATAAAGCATAAATTACATAATTAATTCCTACTTATTGTTACATAACAATAAAAATCAAACAAGTTTTTTCGTGCAGATAATAAAAATTCTAAACTTCACATAAATTTCGGGTAATTTTATCTTCCAACTTATTTATAGACTATTAAGATAAAACTATGAAAAGACAACGAGTTGTTAAGTAACTTCTTTGATGTTGCCGTGTCGAATCCTATGGGCACTTAAGAGAATAAATCTTTGTATAGATATTCCAGTTCAACATGTAATTATTGATCTATAGTCGAATTTATAGGAAAGGACAAACTATAACAAAGTGATGTATATAAGTTTACTCTTATTAGGCTGTTATAATAGACTTATTAGTACCAGACACGTTTGTTTTAACAATTCAAATATTAAAGCTTTTCAAAATAAGTCCATAGACAGTAAGTGACAATGTCAGATGATACGTGTTATTAGAACTTCTGACTTCATATCAAACCCAAAAAAAGTAAGGAAGATATAATACGCGTGCACATTTCGTTTATAAGATGTTCTTCTGTTTTTCTACAAAGTAACACTAACCATTGTTCGTTCTAATCATGTTCACTTGTAAAAGTGAAAAATATTACAGGCACCCAGCAAAAAATTGATTTTTATAACTAGTAACTAATTCCCAAAAGAAAATTGTTCATTTTAATTTAGAATTTAGACTAACGTCTAACTTATAAATATTAATAAATAACAAATATTTAATAAGATGCAAACACTGGACCACCTTCTATAAGGTTCGAAATTAAAGTACTGGAATCCCAAAGTTACTCGGTCTCTTATAAAGTATTTAGTTTTGGTTGTCATTTTATTTCACATGATGAGGTGACCCATGGACCGTCGCCTTTTTTAATATGTGCTTAACTCCCGTCTAATGTTACCATACAAAAAAATCACATTCACTAAGTCTGAACTAATGAAAAAAAAAAAAAAACATTGTTCAAATTTATTTTCTTTTTCTTAATTGAATCAGTGATTGTTTTATTCTTATGCCAGTTTCGTTTTTTGATAATATTAGACATTTAATAAAAGATATTCTGATTTTAAATTGTAAATGACTCAGTTTAATGTCTTGGATATTATATTTTATGTTTTCTTTAGAACAGGTTAAATAAGTTACAGATCCATAATAATGACCATGTTACAAGAATGATGTAACTACAAGGTCAAGGATGCGTGCTCTTCTAAACAAAATGTCAGGAAGCGGATGTTGTCTTGCTAATATAAATGAGAGATTTAGGATGTTTGTTCGTAGATAGAAGCAGAACGGCTTCTTGGATAAAGATGTAATTTGACGAAAAAAAGCATTATCTAGAAGAACACATAGGCTGTTAATTAACTTCATATAAACGTAAATACGTATACGTATATTACGTTACACACCTTGAAGGTATTTTACTGTAATACAATTAAATATAAATTAAAAATAATGTTTAGACTTGTAGCTGGCTGATAATGTCGTTTATTTTTTATTAAATAATTTTGGTACCTTTTAATGTTTAAATACAAATATGAACTGTTACTATGTTAATACTTGTTAGAATTTTCAATTATCAAAGTTAAAACGCTATCAAAAATTGCTATGGTAAAATTACGAATAAGTCTTCTCTAAACTTTTTTAATACTTAATTTAGTGATGTTCAAAAGGAATGTTGAATAATTTAGTGTTTAAACATGTTCGTATCCTATTCATTTGTATTTTAATAAATTCAATTAAAAATTTGCGACATAATTAACACTAATTAAAAATGAACAATCTGTTTTTAGAACTTTAAAATATCACCGGTTTCCGTAATCTGACTACTAAATCGTATTTTTCTACTACAACGCTAACTAACATTTTTTGTTTGACCAGTAGTCAAATAAATTTCCAATTATTTTACTATTACATTATTATAAAATTAAAATGTTATTTTTTTTTTCAATTAAACCGCTTGAGTTCGATCACAAATACTTGAACTTTTTTTTAGTAACGGAGGAGAAATATTCAGAAGATACCCTAACTTCTGGGGGAAAGGCAGGGTTATGTGAGATTTTTACTCACTAAATCCCCTCTGTGGACATCCTCAAGTGCGGTTTTGAGGGCCCCGGGATCTCCGGATGAACGCACCGGGACCCTCTGCACTGAGCTACTGCACGACCTAGACGTAATGCTTACTAGCGCCAAAATTACCTACTTACATTACCACATTGAACAACTATTAAAAAAAATAAGTATTAAGGATATTGATAACTCAACGCTATGATTCATGAAAAGGCACCATGAATATGTGATTTTGTACTTGAAAATAAAATAAAAAAACAAATTTCGCATACATTATTATCATTTTATTCAATATAATATGAATGCAATATTACAAGCAAGCATTTATTTATTTTCTTCTCTTTGATTACTTAAAATTTATTAAGTTAAAGAAAATTAACGAACACAACCTGCATGCAAGCAAGCTTAACTAAACTGATGCTTCTCTAAGCGGAAACACCCAAAAAAGACATGTTAAAAATATAAAAATTTACGAGTGACGTAAATTGAAAGATGGTCGCAGCTAAAGGTCTTTGGAACAGGTTTCATTATTCTAAATGTCAGCGTCTATTATTACCACCACCACTAATAGGTCAGACGGGTCAGTCGGAATACCATCTGTCGCCGTAAATAGGGTTGTCAACTAATCAATGACTCAATAATTTTCACTAAGTAGTTACTAACTCAGCTGGCACAGCGACCCAAAGTAGGTCTTGGCCTCCGACACAAGAGATCGCCAACGTCGCTTGTCATGCTAAGTTATTTAAAAAAATTCTCTTCACTTTTAAATTCTCGTAATACTTGCAAACATATCATTGTTTTCTTCGTTTGTAAATTATGTCTATACTAAGCAAGTTTTTTAGAAATTCCCAATTGTTTATTTTATTTGACTTTAAATAATCTAAGGCATTATGTTTAGTTGCTTTTTTGTCTAGAAGTAGATTTCTAGAGTAATTAGTAATAATTTATAGCGCCAATAGCCTAACTACCGATCTGGAGGTGGTGGGTTGGAATCCCGCCATTCGACTATTGTCGTGAAGCATATCCTAACACAAGTTTTTTCAAGCTTACCAAGAATAGTTACGAGTAAATCAAAAAAAAATCTATTAAAATATTTCTATTTTCGTCGTATGTTATACAAAAAGCACTATAAAGTAAAGATGAGTGCTAACCCTATTTATTACTAGCATAGATACTTGTTGAATGCCTCACAATCCATTACGTGTTAGTTTTTTTTTGTTATGTGATAACTGTGATGAGATATTGTACGTATTGAAAAGGAAAAATAAAGATAAAATCATTTACTTTTTAGCAAACTCTAAAACATTTAAGCTATGCCTTTAGAGTAGCTTTATGAGTTTGAAACTTTTATCTACTAGGCACCAATAATCTAATATTGTTTGTATGCTACATATAATACTAATGGATTAAAAAAAAATCTCAAAAATAAAAAAAAAAATAAACCAGTGGTATGGCTCTTTTTATAACAAAAGAGTAATAGTATAGTAAATGAGAGAGTACTAATGATTGAATTTTGATTGTGTGAATTTCGTAAAACAGAAGTGAATTCGAATATGACGGCTGTGAGATGTATGGGAAAGTACCTACAGATTGTGTCGAGTAAAACGTTTTTTTAGAAGGAATAAATGTGATGACAATTTTTTATATGCAGAAGTTTCTTTAGTGGAAAATCACGGCTAGGTATTGCGTATCGTGTTTGTATTACTGTCACTTAACACGCGTGGTAAAAGATTAGCTTGCAACAAACAAGTGAACTAAGTTATGTCACTGTGTGACACAATCCAATAACTTAGTTGACTTATTAGCTCACAATTCTTAGTTATGTTTAATAGTTCTAACTAATAATAACTATTTATACTTTTAAAGTTTGAAATATACAATAACTTTTTTTTTAATTTTTAATGGTATTTTAATATACAACACCATCTAACAGAAAAATAAAAACCTAATATAAAAAGCGTTAAATAAATAAAAAAAACTTGTTTGTATCACTAAGTCACCACTTGCTCAAATCGTCTACTCGTTATCAATAGATGGAGTGTTTTATAATTTTAAGTAAAACTGTTATTTAAAGTAATATTTTTTTAGTAAGATGATTCAAGGAACATATAGTTATAAAAACTTCAAAAGCAGATTGTCATTTAGATACCATGAAGTTGAAAAATGATTTACTTTAGTGCATTTAAAAACCTTAAGATTTCGCGTTGTACCAATCAAAAAAATACATTAAATTGTCGCAAAAACTAAAGTTAAGGAAAAAGTAAAAAAACACTCAATGTTTCAGTATAGTATTTACATTTATATTAAACTGTAACCTAATGACATATCAAGAAATTTATAAAAGTATAAAAAATTGTTATAACTCAAGTTCACACGGTGAACAATGCTAAAACATCAAAGTTCTACCTCTTAAATTTATTGACTGTCAGGTTGAGGTGAGGCGGTGGCCAGGTAGTCTAGCGCGCGCTGGATGTCCTGGGGGATGGGGTGCGGGGTGGGGAGATGAGCACCCTGGGGCTGGAATCCGTTCTCGTTGGCGATGTAGGTCAACTGGATGTTGCCACCGTCTTCACTTGGGTACTGGAATTGACCTTGAACCTCTAAAGCGGGCTCCTCAGCACCGATGTTCTTCAAAGCTCCCTTCTCATCAGCCGAAATACCATTTCCAGTTTCATAGGAATATTGGTAGGAGCCATCGGGGTTGATTTGACTGTCTTGACGGACAATTGGAATAGGTTCCGTCGGCGCTTGGGGAGCGGCGAGGGCGACAGCCAGAAGGGACAAAGCGATCTGTAAACAATTATGGAACATTAACTTTTATGATAGGATTGTACCTTGTACTTCTTTTATTTTATCACAGTGAAAAGGCTTTCGTATTTCCATGAAAAAATATTATTTTATATATCTAGCTATCAGCACAAACACTAAAACTAAAGGCAGACCAAATTATGCCATCCGTTTACGATATAGGTAAATCTATGGTAAGAATGAAATGACCAATGCTGATCAATTGCATTCTCTTTAATTCACAACACTAACAACAAAAGATACCAATCAATTTGGTTCATTAAATTTTTAAAGGTATTACGCAAACTTTATTTCATTAGTAAAAATTAAAGGGCAAAGCTTATTGTAATCACAAATCCACTTGTAAACTTGTCGAATATTTACATCACTAAACACAAACACACTTACGATGGTTTTCATTGTTGGTTATGGAATGTCGGTGGAGGCACTAGACAATGTTGGTGTTAGAGACACCTCGGTGTATATATACGGCTGGATTACTGAGCCTCTTCCACCACTGGGTGGTATTGCACCATATGACGAGATAAAATACATTCGACTAATGTATGTACGCGCTCATGTTTAATGTTGTACCGTATGAAATTTTCTTAATATTCATACTTATCAGGTACACGTAATAATCATTGTTATTTGATATGAGTTAAATATATTTTGTAGATATTAGAAAAAAATATCTTTTCACCCATTTAACCAACGACTGATTTTTAATGTTACTGTATTTTTGGATGAAATAAATTATTTTTCACTTTTTTTTTGTTATTGGGAATAAAATATAACAATATCGTGTAATAAACAACCAGAAAATGTTGCATATTAATTGTAATAAAAATTTCTCTTATTGCACTCTTAATAAAAATCTTACCTCCCAGTTTACAGTTTTAAAATTAAATTGTCGAATCTATATGCCAAAGCTTTATTTTTCTTTCGCAGTTTTGTTTTCCATAATGTGCAAATATTGTTTTATTTTAAGTTGAACGTTTTTTTACAATGCACCGAGGTGCGTCGTGTGATGCGGCGCCAAGAATTCATTGATTTATTGTTGATTGTTTTTTGCTTAAGTAAACTGATGAGAAAATTAGCATTTAGAAGATAGCTATAATTAAATATATCTAGAATATTATTGTTGGTTTAGCACAGTTATTTAATAGTCACTGTTTAATATATACCTGTCGATGGGGCCAAAAAGTCCTGAAATGGCGGTCACGGGCATGTCGACGCAGCGTAAGTAGACCTCCTGTAGTATGGACCGATGACCTGGTCAAGTTTGCGAGAATATCCTGGATGAGGGCCGAGGACCGATCATCGTAGCGCTCTTTGGGAGAGGCCTACGCCCAGCAGTGGGACATCACATGATGATGATGATGATGAATGTAAACTTTCGTTTCTATTCGTCATTCAATTATGTGACTTTTATTGCTTAGAAAAAGACGTATAAGAATTTATTAGCAGACTTTAATGAAGACCTTGTATTTAATCATTTTATCAAATTTATTAATCAATGAATTTGATAAAATATCTTCATGATATTTCGCATAAAACTGTAAATGTCGATTATTTGTCATCGTCATTTACAAGGAAAATTTATTTTATATAAATTAGATATATCATTTATACTAAAATTAATTAAGCAATTGTAAACTTAACACGTTCGCTGCGAAACGAAGCCTAAATCATCCCTAATGCAACTTGCAACTGAGGTGGGGTCTTATGGACCGCATGTCGCACTATCATCTAGTCACGGAGCAGGCCGTTAACACCTCGTACCGCAGGGACGGAAAGTACGGAAAAATCGGTGCCGCAGCGAACGTGTTAAGTTATAAAATTTGACATTGTTATTTGTTTTGGTATTTCATTACACTTAACTTTAATAAAGGCCTTGGAGACACTAACATTTATAAAAGGAAAATCAGCACGGTTATACGATACACGATTTTTTATATTAATTATTGTGCAACACATAACAATGAGATCATGATACCACCGATCGTTATAAATAAGTCCTCAATTGTTTTTATGCAATCCAATTAAAAACTTCTATTCTCATAAATTAATCAGCTGACTTTACAAACACTTAAAACATATATAAGTCAACAGTTCAAACGTAGCGAACAAAACATAACTTTTACATGAAACTGAGTTAAGTTTTTCATGGGTTTTCTTCTTTCCCTCAGTAATTTTATGAGCTATAAATTTGGTGTGTAATTAAAATTCAAATAAAAAAAATAACAGATATTATGTATGAAACTTTTTCGTATAATCGTTATAAGACCAATCAATAGTTGTCAAATAATTGGCACGTAAAAACATCTAAATAACTATTTTTAAAATTCTTGTACATGTTCCATGTACATCATAGTCAAAGTTCATCGAAAATAACAAAGTAAAGGTTAACATTTTTTGTATGTAATCAAGTTGACCGTGTAAACACATTTGCAATAACGAACACACATGCCCGTCTAATGAAATTTCACGGCGCTAATTGAACGGCGAAGGCTGTAGAAAGAGGCTTTTAAACACGATTACAAAATTAACACGCAAAAACACACATGTTTTGTGATAACAAATATAACCTTGACGATCGGGCGCAATAATCTTTACGTTATTTTTTGTGCAGCCGGGACCATCTAGCTATCATTTTATGCAACAACAGCATTGTTGGAGAAGCACTATGCTTAAAATCAAGTGTGTAAATAAGCTTTTATTTATAACACTTTTTCCAACAAAGGAATTGCTAGCTTTGATTTTGTATTCATTATGAGTTTGTCATAATGTAAATGAATGGAAACATTTTCGATTTTCTGTATTAAAACTTATTAAAATCTATTTCTGGCTTCTAATAAACTACTTATTTCATCCTTATACTGATAGCTTATAGTGTTATTAAAATTAAAGCTTGAAAAAACTAAATTTAAACTTTTTCATAGAATTGAAATAGTGACATTTAACCTTCGATTAATGATAGTCATTTAAATGTCTGTACGTTTATTTTAATTAGTCAGTAAACAAAATATAATCATAGTCAAGTTTAAATTTTGATTAGTTCACATTTATTTTGATCTACTAGTACGAAGGTTGAAACTTTTGTGTTTTGACGTTCACGCAATAACATGATTATATGATATAATTAATCCTCACATAAACGTAAACGTATTTATTAAATTATTAACCTTTGTTTATCAAGACACTTTTTGGAGTTACATTGGTTTTTTTAATTTGGTTTTCAAATTTTAATAATTTTTTTGTTAATTTACTAATATTTCTTGTAACCATTCCTGGTAAGCTTGATAAAGCTTGTGTTATTGTGTTATGATTCGAACCTACGATCGCTAGATAGCGATCCATACTCTTAACCATTATGCTTTTGGCGCTTCAAATTCAATTTCAAATTGATACTTACATAAGTTAGAATACATTTTATTTTAATATCGGGTTCTTTAATCAATAATTTTATTAGCGCTTTAACAACTGTAACTAATCGTTGTTTGCTTCATTTCATTGAATATTCATGGAATATGAGATGATGAAATTGTCGGCTCTTTGATGTGCAGTTGTCAGTTAGGAGTTACTAATTTATTACGGAATATTGCTTTTATTGATTTTGTCTATGTGGATGTGGCGAAAGTTTTGTACGCATTCTTAAAGGAAAATACTTTAATAGACATGAAATTTGATACCATAAAATTTAACGTAAATAATTACATAAAACTATGTTTAATAATAAATAAAAAAAAGTCTTTTCACTCTAAATTATGTTCTAATTTTAAACAATGAGCGTTACCACCGTTATCTTTGAATGCGAAAGCGATTGGGACGAAGAAGAATGTAAAGCAGGTGTAATGCTTTTTTTGTCGACGCTTTTATGGTACTAAATGAAATGAAATTTCCCACAGATCTCATCATATACCCCGTGATAAACTCAATTTTCTACCGTCCTTTCCTTGTCTAGTAGCGTACAAGATATGTTGGTTTGCAATAAGACCTCTTTTTATCAATCAAATGTACTTCCATATTATAATATTGATATCATAAATCATAAAACATTGGATGGTGTCCATTACATGGTGGGTTGGGCCAATTGTATGATGATTTTTGTGAAAGTCGGTCTCCAGGCGAATATATGTTCCAACTTACACTGGTTCTGTCCTCACAATGACATGTAATAAGGCTTTACATTCAATACGTAATATTTCATAGCCGTCAACCAAGTTGACCTCTTTTGTTATTGCAACATTTATTATACTAAATGTTTGATAACAATTAGATAGTTATTATTATCAAGTGACGAAATAAATATTACGATAAAACAGTAAATGTAGGTATACCGAACTAAAGCTAACTTTAAATACTTAAAATCTATAAAATATGCCAGAACATAATGAGGCGATTCAACGATGTGTAATGTACACTCAAAAGCAATGAATCCAGTTCACTTAAAAAGACCTATAATTCTATAATGAATAAAGAACTAAGAATGATTTACAAAATAAACGGTGTTTAATAGATAATAAAATGCCCCTTAAATTAAGTAGTAAAATTTATAAGTCACCATATTTTATTTATTAAATTTTCATCCTTTAAAAAACTTAAGTATGAACTGATGAATTTTAGTTTCTGTTTTCCACATTAAAATTCAATATTTAGGCTATAGAATAAGGCTTCAGTTGTACACTCTTCAATTTTCATATAACATAAGTCTTGAATCTCTCATACTCCCTCGACCTTAAAGGTAACATACTCATTTCAATAACATAAAGTGGTCAATTCTTAGTATTAATATTAATATACGAAATGTCTTATTCACGTTTTTATGACAAAGATGAACGATAATTACGTATCATATTAATAAACTTAACTACAAATGACCTTTATCACGAATTCGTGGACGAATGACTTAAACATACGCAATGCTTTTAGTATTTTATAAAAAGATTGTCAATTGTTTTATCAAATTAGACAATGTAATCCACGATCGTTTATAACGACCTTTATTACTTAGTGAAATATGACCAACGTATGTATTCTTATGCAAATCAATTTACTAACGCCCAGTTCTTAACAAAAGTCACCAATAATGCATCGAACACTATAACATCTGAAAATCGTTAGATTATCAGATAATCAAATTTTGTCGGCCCGCTATTTAACTATAAGAGGTAGTTTACTGTAGTCATAGACAGGATATTAGAAATGATTTCATTCAAATATATTTTAAACACATATAAATAAAGATTAAAATTAAACAGCCATAATTCAACTTTCAGAAGACATATTTATGTACATACTGTTTTATTTATAGTGTCCAGTCTATTTATATGTTAAATGTCTATGATAACACTAGGACCTTATTGCCTTGACACTTGTATTAAGTATTGGAGTCTGTCAATTTGTTGTTTATGTCGCTTCCATTTTGAAGTCTTCCATCGAAGGGAATCAAAGAATAACACGTATAAACAAAAGTGATACGGTAGTGGAGTTCTACTGTAATCGGTAACAATAGTATAATAATATGAAGTCAAGATAATAGTAAAATTACAACAAACAGTAAGTTGTAACACAGTTTATCATTACTAGGACCATAATAGAATTCAAATTAAAATGGAGTTCGCGTAATGGTCAATAATAGTTGTTGATTCTTGTTACTCTTTATAGATGTCAAAGTGTAATGTAGTAAGTTGTTTTATTAGTTTTGTAGTACATCGAGACTAACAGCTTCGTGTATATATTTTTTTGGTATGTTTGTAGCATCTTAAATAACAACGTATTTGTGCTGATTACAACTAAATGGCAACTTTTAGTGAATACTAAATTTAAAAGTACATTTTGACAATATTGGGAATATTAAACAAAATGGTATAGTATATTAGAAAGAAACCACTGTTTTAAATAATAATAAAAATATATATTCACACTACAAAAATAAAAAAAAAATCACATCTAATATTAAATTGTACACTGTAACAGATGTATAAAATTAATGCTTATAGCATAAACAAACATGGAATCATATCCCATTAAAAGTAGAATAGTCATATTACCACTATTGAACTATATTTGAGGGATATGAATTATAGTTTGTTGATCAGTCTCTCATTGCTCCTGGGGCGCAGCGGTGGCGAGGTGCGCGAGAGCGCGCTGGATGGCCTCCGGTACTGGGGGAGCGGTGGGCAGGTGAGCGCCCTGAGGCTGGGCTATGGATTCTAGTGAATTCAGTAAACATAATTCCGTTCCGCTAATTAGCTTGCGACACACGGTCCGCTAATTCTTC
>JAODUI010000029.1:4457823-4476786 GCA_027563995.1 Papilio gigon | reverse complement strand
TGTCTAAAACTAGTCGGTACTGACACCGAGTTACACGTGAGTTAAGCCGTTTTATAAGTAGTATATACTATGTCTAGTTTTCAGAAAAAAAAAAAACATTTTATAAATTAATAACGAACAAAAGAGATGTTCATGTAAAATGCCTGCATATCTTACATCTTGAATGTTTTGTTTTATTGCATGGAACACGTTTTGTACACAGATTGTTGAGATAACAAAGATATCTTAAGAGGTCTGCATTAAACTGTTGTATGTGTTCCTGTGAGTGATGCCTGCCCTTCAATTAAAGGTGTTCCTTGCTTTTTGTCTCACTCGTGTCTTTATTAAAACATTTTAAAGTAGTACTTCCAGAAAACAATTGAAGACACATTGCAAAGCTTATAAAATGACAAGTCGATGTTTTGCATACATGTACTTTAATTTTGTAACACCCTTCAATTTCACGGTTAACTGTACGACTGTTGTAGCATCTTACTTCTTACTAATATTATTATTGTACATTTAAAGCGAAATTTTGGATGTTTATTAGAAGGTATATCTATAACGGTTTCTTGGATCTATGTGAAATTTGGCGTAGATATAGAACATAGCTTGAAAAAATACAGGGTCTACTAATTGAATATTTTTTACACAGATAGAGTCGGGGGCGGCAACTAGTGTATAATAAGTAATATTTTCTCAATGGCAATATTGTTATGACACTAGTGTTAGGACAGAAAAGTCGCTTCATAAGTTTATATCGTTTTAAAAAGATTCATATCTTATAAATCCAAATCCTAACTCCGCCCTTTCGCTGTTGCTGAGTCGTATTATTTAACTTACACACTCACATACTAAATTAGGAAGTCGTCACACGTACACAAACTTTTTGATGTATCATTTTTAGCTTCAGAGTATGTTATTTTATTTATACAAGGAAATAAAAATAAAAGATTTTCAACACTGATATGATTTTTTATTCACCATAAAGCAATTGGAATCAAGAAAAAAAAGCTGTGAAATAATAGCATTACAATTTAAAAAAAAAACTATGAAATTTGTACCATATGAAAATATACATATTTACAAGTAATAAGAAAATTTATATCTAAGCTGTATCCTTTGCAGGAGTTTCTTGGATTGTTCTTTTTTGATAACCAAACTGACGGTAAGGATTGTACAAGGGGTAATTGCCAGGAGCATTTGAATATCTGGGATCGTATGGTCTGTAGTTGTTATACGGTCCATAATTATTATTGTATCTGTTGCCATAGTTGAAAGGACTATACTTATTATAAAATGAATCTTTCGTTCCATTAATTATAGATGGCGCTACGCTTCCATCGGCCGGTATTTGAATACCTGCCGGTCTGAATCCTGCAAATCGATTTACTTATATCATTATAATGTTTACTTATGTAACTTTGAACATCCACTAATGTTTTAATTTAATCATAATTATAGTAAAATTATTGAAAAAAGGTTTCTTTATGTACTCGATTGACCGAGCATTTAACGTAATAAAAATGGCCAGTGCGTTATATAGTTCTATGATGAGTGACAGCTTTATAACAAAAGAGTTTTTATTAAAAGGAATTGTAGATACTAAATAACAATTTGCTCAGTGGAAAATATTATTTAAACACCAAAGCTCAGCTGTTTTTTTTCAAACAGACGGAGTTTCATTTTAAATTGATCGAAGAGATGATCCTAATCGAACATCGAACTGTCAGGAAGTATCAATTTCAAAAACAAGATGACCATCACATTATCATCGTATTAGCATCGCTTGGCACAAAGCCGTGACCGAGCGCGAGAGAGGCTAACTAGCTTTGTAATATTTCAATTTCGCGGTTGTCAATCAATAAAATTATAATCGTTAAATAATCTTACCGTACTCGTCGGCAACATAGTTCACTTTTATTGGTATACCTTCGGGCGATGTGTATGCGAAACCACCTTCTTTGACCTGCAATTACAGCTTTATTTACTACATTATATAAACAAAAATAATCGAATTTATTGTTAGTATTAATACCAATACACAATTTAAACAAATTAAATCTACTGTTATCGTCGTCTTTGTAAAATTTGGCTCAGTAAAATTTCCTAACCTCATAAAAATCAAATCATTTTTTTATACGAAAAGGGGGCAAACGTATGACGTCGATGACGCCCTTGAACATCTGCAATACCAGAGAAACTACAGATGCCTCGGCGGCCTTTAAGATGGAGTTACGTACGCTTCTAAAAAGATTTATGTATGCTAAGAAAAAATCTTACTTGTAAGAAATAAAACATAATTAAAAAGTACCTGTGTGCCTTGAGGGTTGCCCGCGTTATCAATATGTGCGTCTTTCACAAATCCGCTCTCCTGCACTTCCTTGCCATCAGCTGATGCATAACTAAAATATTTTAATAATATTAAGTCAATACAATTTACTATAATTGCATACAAATATTTGTCTTGATTATTTTCCTTATTCCCTTCACTTTGTTAAAAAATTGAGTTCTGCTTATTGACTGTTACGGAACATGCAACTCTGAGTCAGTATCGAAATATCTCCGCTTTTAAAAAAAAATGATGCAAATTGTGTGTTCTTTTTATTAAAATATTAGTAAGTTGTTACTAATGTAATAATATTTCTTATAATCATTCCAGGTAAGCTTGAAAAAAATTGTGTAAAGATATGGTTCACGACCATAGTCGAAGTATGGAATTTGATCCCACGACCGCTAAATAGGTAGATAGTCAGGTAGTCAGTTTAGTCAGTTGCGGTTGTGATAACAAAAGCGCCCTATTTACTGTTTTCAATTGTCTATGAAGAGCTAAAATTTAAATACCTGTAGGAGTAACTTCCGTCTATACCACGGTTATCCGTGTAAGATACGATGGGTACAGCTGCTCCCGGAGAGCCGTAGTATGGATTGTGTCCATTTTGCCAAGCATTCCTATTCAATCCAGGATACACAGTTGCTGGAGAAACATTAACAACTCCAGATGCTTGATTTGCTTGTTTATTGGGTAAAACCTGCCCATTGGCCAGAGTATAAAACAGTAAAGTAAGTAAGAATATCATCTGAAAAGATAAGAAAAGATTTACTATAAATACACTTTTAAAAAAGGAATTTAAATCAGTTTATTATTACAGTTTTTTTTCGTAATTCTGACACCTTTCTTTTTATATTTCAAGTTGATGTATATTATTTTTAAAATTTGATTCATTAATTCTGGAACGCTACACAAAACTTTAATAATCTATAACATGATTTTGTTGTATAGTATATTTAAAACTCGTCGATTAGTATTTAAATAATAAATTATAACAATAATGTGAAATTTCTTACTATGATTTCTATATAAAAAAAAAATTGCACCTTTACTTTGCTCCGCACCGACTACACGCACTCGATGTAATTAACTTCACTACTATTTGTGTGAGTTCTAATTGTTCAATTTATAGCTAGCAAAATTTACGTAAAGTTCATAATTTTTTCTTATAAAGTCATCGTCCATACGTTAAGTAATATTTTATCTTTTAAAACATCATTTGCCTTGAATAATATTACTATTAAAAGATATACAAAATTTAACTTAGTACATCAAAACTAAAATTATACTATACGATAGTGCACTATTTTTCATCACTTAATCCATTAACAAAAAAAGTGAAAACGCAATTAAGAACTTGGAAAACTTCTCTCTTGGATCACTTTACATATCTCAATAAAATTAAGTTACAAACCAATTTAATAAATGTTTTACTTTGTAGTTTTATTTACAGTGGGTCGATACACTGTTCCATTCATCTCTATGAACTGAATACATTTTATATACAATCAATGTCACATTCTTAGTTTAAACCATCAAAAATGTAGACACCAACAAAAAGTCATCTTATCTCCACTATTTGTAACTGTATCTTTGTTTATTCCAATAATGTATCAATATAATATATATAAATACAATAATACTTTATCTTCAAAATAATTTTGTTATCAAAGTATTTTGTACAATTTTATACTTGTATGATATATCAAAATGTAGGTATGTAATTCACTTCCGGGTTAAAATCAAGGTTAAAAATGTTTTATAGTTAAACACATAAAATCAACAATATAGATATGAATCTAATTGGTAATAAAGCTTTGTAATTGCTTCAAATTGTTTAATTATACCTAAGTAAGGATTGTTATTTTTTTTTTATTATGTTACATCTCATTAACAAAGATGTTAAAAATATTCTTAAAATAAAATTTTAACGAGCGTTTAATTCATACACATGTTCTTTTAATTAGCCTCATACATACGTTTATATACATGCCGATTTAGTGCAGACGGCAGGAAGTCGTTTGATGCGGGAGATGGAGGACTGCATACTGTGGAAGGCATTGGGAAAGGCCTATGTTCAACAGTGGACAGACAAAGGCTGATGATAATGATTTTTATACAATACTTTATTTTAATATTAAATAACTATGCACACAAATTACCATGACATTAATATTGTGAACAAGATATTTAATAAAAATAATATCAGCTTACCGTGTCAAAAGATTTTTCTAAATGTATTTAAGTAAAGAAACTTTAAGGCCACGATGGTGTATTTCCTGTTTTCACATTTCCTCCGTAAAGACAAGAATTGTCCCTGAAATTTGTCATTCTGAGTGTTTCTTGATCGTCCAAGAACTTCCCTAAGAAGAACCCAAATAAAGGTACGGAGAAATATACATAACGTGAAGTGATACCAAAGATAGCCATCAGATTTTTTTTAAATTAGATGGTCTCTTAAAAAACTTTAACACATGAAAAAAAAACTACGACCTCGAATTCACAAATGTTTTACTGAAACTGTGGAAAACGTCACGTGAATTTTAAATGTGGGTAGTTACTTGAATATTATCGTGTTGCGACCCACCTGCCGAATGTATATTAGCGATTATAACAATAGAAAAGTATTCGAGATGTTTTGTATAGCGAGCGACACGCCATCGCGTCGACTAATCTGCGCGTTTTACTACAATCGATAATTCAGTCGCAGCTGTATTCAGTAGGGTACAAGTGTATCACTACACTTATTAAAATCGAGATTCAGTTCTGAATGAATGATTTATTAAATATTTTAAATGAACGATCGAATGACAATCTAAAAGACTATTCAAAAATTACTAATGAATTAATAAATTGATAGTAATACGAAAACCTTATATGACTTTGATTTAAATGAATAAAAAATATATCATCTTAAAAAATTATGCATACGTGAACCCCCTATTTTAAAAACTTACAGAACAGATTGATTGAACAAAAATGAAAATTAAAACAACATACGTCTCGAAATAAGAAACTTTTGTTGAAATTCAACCATACTATACACTAATTGTAATTTCAGTTAATAAATGGATATCGGTATGTTTTCCAAAAAAATACTTGTTCAACAGAAAAACCTCGATTTTACTCAAAGTATGTACGTTGGTTATTAATTATTCACACATCTGTCGATATATCAGCTATTACTGTCAATTTATTTTAAATTATAGTGTGTCTCATTATTTATTATGCCTTGTGCGAAACAGTTCATTACGGTACATTTCATCAATAAATTCAAGGTATTTTTAACAGATGGTCCATATCTTTCATGTATATGAATTAATCATATTTATGGATCTCTGCACTTAAGCGACCGTCAATTTTTTGGAATTAAATATCACGTAATGATAAATGAATGGTGAAAACAATATAATAGCGGTTTTGTTAAAATAACCTAAAAGCCAGGAAGCTGCAGCTGTGTAACAATTACTTGGCAACACTGATAACCTGTCTCTTTCACCAACCTTTTTCTCTCGCTAACAACAACAACAAGAAGAAACAGGCGTACCCGAAATTATATAACACAATATTTGTAATGAACATTTTACAAATTACTTTGGAAAATGTTAAGAGCTATATTAGACATAATTAGTTTGTTAACAATTTAATTGCCTTTGACTTTTGTTAGAAATTCTCAATCCCTAGTGATAAGGAAAATGGAGAACTACTCAACAGATGTGAGCACAAAGTAAACATAACCTTTGTCTACCTCCTTGTAACCGGGAGATGTTGCAATTGGATAAGAACATGTTATTTTACGCGTGATTTTCTTTGCTATGCAAAGTTTTAACTTGACTACGGAAATAACTGACAACATAGTTATATAGTTGTAACAATATATTACAATAAAATAACATTATTGACATTCATACCTTACGTATTGGTTTATTATACAATTGGTTAGCCTTTCGATTTTTAAAGACTTCGGCGTGAAAACTGTTTCTTTAACAGAAATGATGAGTTAATAAAAAAAGTACCATTGAAGCACGGAAACATGAGGTCTGATTTTGATGACGTCACGATGAAGTTTTTTGTGTGAATTTGATAAATTTAACTATCCAATAAAGAAATATTATTATTTAGTTATCAAAAAACAAAATCTAGCGAGATATGCCTTATACAGTGCATTGTGGAAAGCATTAGGAAAGACCTATGTCCAGCAGTGGGTAAGTAAGGGTTGATGATGATAAAATAATCCTATAATCAAGGTAATATATGCTTATACAGCTATATAAGCAAAGTACGGAATGTTATAACGTAAAATTTATAACTTTTAATATTATCCATAAACATTTCGCTGTAACAAAAAGCTGTCACCTTGAGAGATGCGACAGGTCGTGTCCCTTGATAATCGCCGACGCATGCCGGCGCGTTTGATTTATTGCTCTCACACGTGACACTGAGCAACAAGCGTCGCTGAAATATTATAGCCTTCCATAAAATTATTTTATTTAAATAATATCTGACTTCACTATCAACAGCCAGAGTTAATAATAATAAGACATTTAACATATTCAAAGACACTTACAATAAACGAAACAATGTAAATACAAAAAATAAAAAAGGTTTAATATGAATGATAGAATTAAAAAAAAATACTGGAAGTATGATGTTAATGTTTACTTGAAGCAATTACAATATGGATTACCGAATCGTCGCTGTTTTGCATTATTTCGTATAAATAAATAAAACACATCGAAAAAGACCATTTGATAGGTAATTTAAAGACAAATAAAGAAAATGAAAGATTTGTAATATCTGGAACGAAATGATTTTACTATATTTATGATTTAATTAAACTTATAGAAATGAAAAGTCTTTTGAGAAAATTATCATTTTTGTATTGTTGGAAAATCTTATATTTAATTATGAACATTTAATAAAATATATATTTTTCATACTTTAAACGTATGATATCACATTTCAATGAAACAAATCGTTGCACTTTAAATTTCCGAGTATTTTGTGACGTAATGCGTCATGAAGACGAAGACCTTCAAAAAATTGAGACACCTTAAGTTAACTTTTATTATATTCAGTTCCAAGTAATGTTATACAAGCATTCTTGTCACGACTATTCTTAGAAATTACTATAGGAATTTTCATCTTGACATATTTAATAGAAAATTATATAAAACGCGTATTTTTTTTATAATTGAACTCTATAGTCTTCGGATCCGTTCAACACAATTCAACAACACTTGAAACATTCAAGAATCTAAAAACATAGCAGTCACTATAACTCAATACCTGTGGTACATAAATTATTTAGAATTTAGTTTTAAACACTATTCTGATGTTTGCTATGTACAAGGTTGCAGGCGCAATTTAATTGAACTACTTTGGTAAGCAATGCAGTACGTCTAGAACTTTTTTGAGTTATATAACTTATAAAACGGCTTAACTCACGTGCAACTCGGTGTCAGTACCGACTAGTTTTTTGAGTTGCCAAAAAAGGGTAAGAACTGGTATTATTATGATAGTATACTAGTCTTATCCTGGAAGGTAGAATTGTATGGAAGCAATAGCCGATCAGCTTCTATACATAACTGACCTACCGGCCTAGCGCAAAATAAGTCTTCTGTATAAATTTTTAAAATCTTTACTATGCGCCTTAAATATTTTTATAGCAATCGTTCTGTACTACACTTTAAGAAACCATATTGTACCAGGCATCAAAATACACTTATTCTTTACAGTCAACGATAACTGACCCAGTGTGAGAAGCGCTGCGGGCACTTCTTGTAACATATACTTAGGCACAAAAAATGACCTAGAAAGGATAAATTTACGCTACTGCTACAGTACAGGTATAGAACAGCTTAACAAATCTCACTAAAATTAAATAGAGTTAAACGCATTTTTTAAATTCAGCCTGAGCAATAGCAAGCATAACCTAGACTATCGATTAATTTAAAAATTCATAGCCCAACACACCGAGAGCAGTACCTACATATCAAATGATCGCTCATCAAATTCCTTCTAGCCGATATGGTATTTAAGATAACTAACAAGTTTGGCAACCGAGATATTATCAAATAGTAAATATGGATACCTCAACCAAAGTTCACTGAGGCTAATAACACATTGAAGCTGTGATAATTACAGTCCCAACACATCATACGTCATTTAAAACTTATTTAGATATTTCCTTATTAAAAACTTGATATGATCTTCCATCCTATATTTATTTATATTTTTAATGGTTACAAATTGTCAGACGAATTTTCAGACGCAATAAAAGAAAAAAAATAATTAATACTTCTAGTAAAATGAACTTTAACATTTTATTGACCTTTAGAGGGTATTTACTTGTCCTTTATGATTTCTTAGTCTTAGTTTGTAGACTTATGCTATTTCTCTTTTTGTACTGTCTTAACCCTTTAAAATATAAATGTATATATAATATAAATACGGTATCCACAAGTACACATGGACTGTAAGGACGCAGCGACCCAAATTCAGTTTTGATCTTCAACATAAAACATCGCCATCGCCTCCTATCCTGTCTACAAGGACATTATCATGTTAAAGCCATTGTCATGATATATTTTAACAATTTTTTTCAGAGTGAAAATCCACTACACCTTTAAATCAATTATAGCAATGAGAAAACGGTATAAACCACTTTTAGTTTCGTTTAAAATTTACCTAACCGTTGATATTAAGTACCTGATGAAATTAGTATTACTGTCACGCTCTGTTCAGTACGGTAACGACGTAGATGACGATTTTTTTTGGAAAATACGAACGAGGAATGGTTAGACAAATTTAAAGTCGGCTTAAGCGTAGACGATGACATTGATAATCAAATCTAAATTGACTTCTGACGCTACTTATAATACCGGCTTAACTAAAGTATAGATAGGTGTCTGGTGATCGGGGTCCTCCATCAGGGTGAAGGACCTGTCGGGCAGTATTCGCGGGCTTTACCCCCGATGGGCTCGAAACTAGTCGGTACCGATACCGATCTACACGTGAATTAAGTCGTTATTATAAGTTGTATAGTGCAATGTGTCACAAAAATTTAAATAATTTAATTAACTTCTAATGATCACAAATCTGTGAGTTGAAACATTTTAACATTCCCTAATTATTATTTTGTAACTCACAAGCGGAATGAACGGCGTCTGTTTTAATCAGGTACTAACTATCTAATTGCCATTTCCTGTTCTTATTTGTGTTGTCGGGTGTTAATTTTTGTTTTTATACGACTGCATTTTATGACATACCTATGTACAAAAATATGAATTATTTTATAAATAACAAGTCAATAATAATAAATTAATTAATGAACTATTTGATATGATTTTGCTACAATATCTAACTCTGTAAGATGTTTAAGGATAATTCTAGCCACACATGAAATTGTTAGGTTACTCAAGTTTTCACTTTTGTTTAAAAAAAAATTGCCTTCTCTATGTTTCTCGCAACATCTTATTGCACATCGCATTATCGATTCATAAAATAATAATTCAAAGTTATATCCGACACTCACTAGATGAGAACATTGGATAATGATCTCATGTCATTGCCATTAGGCAACAAGTAAAATATTTATTTATGGTTGGCCTTAAATTTTTTACTTATTTCAAATGTAAACAACTCTTAATTTTTTTTTTATGAAATCTTAATGTTGGGTAATAAAAATACAATGTAAGTATGCTATCGGAGGTGGTTTCGACATGTAAATCTATGTATGTTTGTCACTGCCAAATGTCAAATTACTTGAAGATTACTCGCGTGAACTTTCTCTCTTCAATGTCGAATGTTATGATGTGTCACGCGGTCATATCGACACGGAGCAAAAAACTATTGCGTGTCGAATTATAAGCAGTATTAATGCGTATAAAGTTACATGAACGGTACCATCTTCACTTTAGCTTTGCCGTGTCATGCTGGCCATTAAAGCCCGTCTCGGTGCCAAGGTCGTCTGTTAGGAATTTATCAAACAAAAAAAAAACCAAGTAGTTTCGAATGAAGTTTATTCATTATACGGATCGCATATCAACTCAACAAACAATATAAAAACGTAAAAAAAATATGGCAGTGTGCATCAGTTAATAACGAAACAACAAGGAAAAGATGTGAGACGGATGCCACGCCTAACATCTTCATTATGGCAGAATTACATTCCCCTTAGCGGGTTCCATGGATAATCGATTAGTGTACGATACAATCGATTACTCATAGGAATATGTGAGTTGTTGCTTATCTCCTGGCGGGGGCCTTGGGGATGGAGTCGCCCTCGGCGTGGAAGCCGGTCTCGTCAGCGAAGTAGTTGACGGTCTCAACCTTGCCGTCCTTGTCGGTGTAGGTGTAGGATCCACGGACAACCACCACGGTGTGAGGCTTGTTCTCCTCATCGAGGGCTTCTTTCAGCTGGCCGGTCTCTTCACGGTTGATTCCGTTTTCAGTCTCGAAACTACAGCGATGAAAAGAAATGTCAATTAACAATGGTTTACGATAGGTTTGCGGTCGGATAGTTTTTCAAGTACTGTAATCAACTAAGTGGCGAATGATAATCCAGAATGAAAGTGGTTGTGGTGCTTTAAGTGATTTGTATTATTTTAACACGAACACCGTACACTACTATAATATCAAAAGTAACTGGTTAAAAAACTATTTAAAAAAATATCTCTAGGTGAATAAGCAGTCCTGCATTATCAACAGTACACGACTTTTTACACAGGGTGGTTCTTGAACTCACAATAAAATTTACGATGAGAAAAAAATATCTTCTAATTAACCAATTGATTTTGCAATGGAGGATACACAAATTAAAAGGCATATAAAGAGAACATGAAATTTACCCGAAGATATATGCACCATCGGGTTCCTGGCTGAAGTCGGAGCGCACGATCTTTGGTGGCTCAGACTCGACAGGGGCGGCGGCAGCGAGGGCCACGAGGGCAAGGGCGAACACAATCATCTGCGGATACAACCATAGTTAGAAACAGAACAGAAGAACGATAGCTTTGTTTCAATTGATGAGGATCCACAACGTACCACTTTCATGGTTGAGGATTTGATTTGGTTTCGTTGCTAGCAGATGAACGACTGATGCCTTACCGCTCGGAGCATATTCTTTTATACATTTCTCCCGGCTGGCGATCTAACGTAATGTCAAACGGCGGCAAACATTCGATGTCGATATTCCGGCTCCCCGGATTCGGTCATCGGTGATCACAGACGAAGTGTGCGTGTGTGCTCGCGGGTAAACCTTTGTGATGACCAGACGCGTCGATGTGTGCGCCTCGTAGCTATTCGAAGGTTTTATTCTTAGATATTTACTTAATAATTTGTCGCACAACATGAAATGCTTCGGCGCGCAATGAACAATATTTCAGATGGGCAATAGTTTTAGTATGTGTTGCGTATCGATTTCAACGTAAGTTATTTTTTATAAAATTCATATACAATTTACAATAACTAAATTTTAAATTAATATTTTTTACTCATAAAAATTCTTTTGTTTTTAGTATTTGTTTTATTCGCGCAAGTGTATGCATAAATTTTAACAAAGTGAGTTGAAATTATCATTATTTCTATATTTAGTAACTATTAACTACAGGCCAAGTAAGTACATAACTATCTATAATTTAAGGACACGCATCAATGATATGTTAGACTATAGATGACATGAATTAATTACCAAGTGTTCCTTCATTAAGTCCATTACACACCCTAGATAGGTAACTGTACAGTTACACATTTCACTAACACTGTGCAGTTAAAACTGAATGTGTATAGTAAGCTTTAGGTAACTCACGAACCGTCTGGTTGAAATCGAAAACTAGCAATCCGTCCGTGACAGGCGTCACATATTCCCGCCTTGATATAAATTAAAAACCTCGTATTAAAAGTGGAAGGTAAATGATGCTTCATAAAACAAAGTTTTAGTCCCTGTACAAATTATTTAATCTGCTTTATTTATATTGTATAATTGGAATTTTATAATTATAGATAATTGTTTTATGACATTATAAAATCGAATAAATTAAATGTTTCTCATATATTTAAATTCTGATTAAACATTTCTTATAATCGTATTATCATATCGTGGGCAATAAAGGAACATATGACCTTTTATATTTATTGGGTAGCGTCTACGAGTATTGCGTCCGCGAGGAAAGTTAAAAATTAACACCCCATGTGTTATTCCAGACAGTTCAGCCTTTTTGGATTCCAAAACAATTTTTTTTTCATCCATGTTAATATTCGTTTTATAACATCAGTATGATTTGACATAAAAAGGTGAAGGACAACATCGTGATGCAACCAGCACAATTCGGCGAAGAAATTCAAAGATATGTGTGAAGTCAACCAACTCACACTGGGCCAAAGTGGTTGACTATTGTCTAGTGACCCCTAATAATAGAGTAGGCTCCGAGCCCCTCGGTGGGGACGTATAGTGAGCTGATGATGACATAAAAGGTCCTATCTGTGACTAAGTACAGTCGGCAATAGAATGCAAGGCAATTTATCGTGCCAATTCGATGACACCATAATAGATACAAACACATTACCAATAAACTTGTATGCCTGTATTTATGAACGAGGAAGATGGGACTGACATACCACGGCCATGAATATTAATATAGCGCAACCAACTGATCTGACCCGGTCAGAGCAGCGACAGACTATATGTAAAACATACTTAGACATGGAAAATTTAACACAAGATACTAAAATAGGGCTTTTGTAGAAATTTGACGAGATCGTCGTTGTTATAATTTAAATTTACTATCCACCGGGACAGTTAAGTTTTTCGAAGTATAATTGAACATAACTAAGGCAGTAAACCTTCCCCCACGGCTAAAGAATGAGTGAAACACAGGTGTAAGATCATTCATTAAGTTTATTCAGTATTTGTCATCGATTATGATTAAAGATGTATAATCCGGTTTATTCTTTAATTAAGTAATAAACATAAGTAATTTAATTCAATCAAATCGAATGAAATCTGATAGATTTATAACACCAAAAAACATATCTGTTTAGATTTCTATGCAACACCATCAACCTTTGTCTGCCCACTGCTGGACGTAGGCATTCTCCAATGTCTTCCACAGTATGCGGTCCTCCAGCTTCCGCATCCAATGATTTCCCGCAGTCAATTTCTAAGCAAGTTGTTTCCTATGTTTTAAATAATGACCCCTTACGTCAGAATAAAGTTTAAGCAGTCAAGCTAGCCGCCTGGCCGGGTACCCGGTCGACCTCGACGTATAGTAACTAATGATTATTTTGAAAACTAACCATCCTTATAATTTATATAATTATATTAATATTTATAAGAATCTTCTAATGGTAATCCCATCTATAAGAATATTCTAATGGTTCTCAGTTAATTTAGTACTAAATTTAGACTATGAAAACCTTTTAACTTTTACGTGTTTTTTTATATTAATTTATAATTATATCTTTTAGTTTAGTCTGATTTCTGAATGTTCTTTTATTTTACAATTAAACTTCAAGACATCTGACCTTTTAGTGACAAATATTCACATAAACTTTTTTTACAAAATTTTCTAATGTATTTTATTATCAAGTTTATAGTTCTTACTTTATATTTTTATTATAGTCTTGGCATGTTTTTGCAGTTGTTTTTTTTTGCCTATTTTTTTCTTTATTGCATAATTAGCCCCGACCAACGATGTGACTGGAAAGGGTAAAACGAAAACATGTTCATTGTGATTATTAACGATCAAGTAATTACTTCACAAATCCGATGCAATTTTGTTTTAAATTCTATTTTTATTATTTGTTAGTCACATTCGTAATGCATACTACGCATCTCTTGCTTCCGGATAGTTCCCACAGTTGACAGTTATTGACTAATAAAATTTTTCATATTAAATGCAGGTATCTTGCACGATCTTGACCTTAGGAAAATATTCATAACACAATTACTGTGCTATCTTACCCTTCGTTTCGATTGGAAACCTAATTTGAGTAAACAAACGCACATCAGATTCCATACGACGCGGTCATATTGATACTTGACGTTTTTTCTCGCTATAAGCAAGAAAATCATATGATAATTTGAAATGATATTGTAAAATATGGATAGCTAATGTTACAAAGTTAAGTTAGAAAAAAATGATATGAATGAATTTTACGGTTTTCATTGAAATCTGGTAAATAAAAAATCAAATCGATGGTTCCTACGTAGACTAACGTAAGTCCAAAATACCAAATTTACAATAGAGTGGTTTAAACATAATAAATGTCAAAACATACGTATTTAATGCACCTGTAGCTTGCTGTGGGTAATAAAACTATCGTCAAGACATTGAATTTAAATGTTACCAATGTCAAAAGAGCATGAATTGTCCCATAAAAAGAAATAATATGTTTTCGATAGTTCCAAACAATTGACGTGTTCTAAAACTGGTTTATGCAAAACGTTTTTACATATTAATCAAGCCCATCGGTGTACAGAACTGGATAAAATACACGATTACACTTTTTTTTAATCTATTCAAAAATATGACAAGAAATTTATCGCTACAAAATTTAAATAATTTAAATTTTACCCACACCGGCAACATTCTGATTAATCATTTTTCACAACAAATTATAAAGTAAAGAATAATTTATAAAGCCTAACTCGTCCGACAGAAATAAAGTGTACCTTTTAGTCAAGTATTGTAAGAAAAACTGGAAACTGAATCGAATCTGATGGAAAAAAAACCGACGTATAAAGACGAAATTGAAAACACATTTAACGTAGAGAAGAGATAGATAGAGAGAGATAGAAATAGATTTTTCAATTTTTAATGTAAAAAAAAAACTATGATTTCGAATTTTGGTCAATTTCCAACGGACGATTAGTAGTTTAAATAGGCAATTTTTAATTTTTTTTACAGACCGGTCAAAGTTTATTGCTCTTATATAAAATAAACGTCTCAAGGTTCTAAGTTACATATGTACTACACGAAGTAGTTAATTTAAAATGTCTTCAACTATTAATAACTAAGCCTATTTGCACCAAGGGCACTCTGTATCTATGTGTTTATATTTTATTACTTATAATACATACTATGCACACACAATAACATGAGATAAAGTGAGAATACGATGCATTGCCAAATTCTCAAAATGCTATTTGGTTTCTTTTCTCAACAACGAAGTTTCTGGTGCTATTTTTAACTGCCGTTCCGACGTAATTTAAGAACATTGCAATGACGTCATCGAATGATCTCATATCACTGTACTCGATTAGTAACTTCCAAAGTAACTCCCTCTTTCTAAAAGGCCAGCAACGCATCTGTGGTTGTTTTAGTATTGCAAATGTCCATGGGCGTCGATGATCACCTTTCTTATTTCGTCGATCGTTTGCCCCCTTCTCTTATAAAATAAAAAAAAAACTTCCAATCACTGATTTACTCGATTTATAAACAAAATTTGAAAACGGAACGCGAAGTCGGTTATTGACACTTAATTCATTTATAAATAAGGCTGTATTTATAACCAACTACGATACATCCATCCTACGCAATAAGAACCTATTTTATATTAATATATTCTGTATCTTGAATTAAAATGCGTAATGCTCATCTTACTTTAAATTAAGTACTAACAAATATTTATATATATGTGCAGATGCGCTTGACTTTACAACAGGCACATAAATTTGAATATATTAAGCTTGTGTCATTGTTTCAAATAGCGCATACAAATTTTATAAATCTCACAAATAGCTACGTTTTATGCGAAACGCAGACAATGGATAAATATCTGAAGTGAACTTTACGCGCCGTGGTAACAAAAAGTCATATTTTTTTTACATTATGCCTGGATGAAATGGATTTATTATGTTTATTACAAACCAATAATTTTGACACGAATAGTCAATGGGCTACTATTGCTACAACGCTTTGAGACGCGTCTCGAGTCTAGTTTAGCAAAATTTTGTAATTTACTATTTTTCTGTTGCCTAACAAAGGTTTTTTTTTATTATTATTATTTATTATTATATAACTTTGCTAGACCTCATATGGTCTGTTATCTTTAGCAGAAGTTTCCTGATGAGGACACTATTCCGAAAGAAAATGCTATTTGCGCTGATCTGAAAAAAAAAATTGAGAATGATTGCAGATGAAATTGTAAAAAATAAGTGTAGTCAAAGAATTAAATTTGCTTCCCATATAGGATTTGAATATAGTACAGAAAACTATTACCTTAAGCGGTACAATGTCACAAGTGTATGATGTTGTAAAAAGTTTTTCCATACCGCATTGTTAATGTCTAATGACATACATATTCGTAAGTAAAAGATCTCAAGTTTTTAACCGTGTACAATTTTTGTATCTATGATAATGCATGACAGATCGGATCTGTTCAATTCAAAAATATCTACTTATCTTTAAGTGATTGACTCAAGGCTGTGTTATTAAGTGGTAAGTGAATTTATTTAAAAAAAATAAGAAAAGTTTTGTGTTGCAATAGAAATAACGTGTTTTTTTTTAAAGTTTATTATTAAAAATCGTGTGAATTCAATTACAATTGTTAAAACAAACAAGTCACGATAGGCGATTGTTTTAATATGCGTTCGAAACAAGAGAATTCAAATTTATTCACAATCAAATATATATAAATGTTGTTTATTTTGTAAAGATGATATTTTCATTGACAATCAACGATATGTATGTATGTTTCAATAAACCAAAGGCGAAATATGTTGCATCTTTCTTGCAGATTAACTAAATGTTCACATTCTAGAAGTGAGTTTTTTTTTAAACATAACTAGTAGTTAATAAAAAAAATTGTTTAGACTACAACTCTCGAAAAGTAATTCGCTCCCCTCCCCTTAATTAAGAAGAAATAAACTGTATTTTCCATCTCATAATAAAAACAAAAGATGATTCAAAAACAAAATCCAATTAGGAGCTCGGTTTAATTAAAGTATTTCTTAGCTTGTAGGATTTGATCGACAGTTCGTTTGTTTTTTTTGCATTTAAATAAAAGAGGTTAATTGGCTTAAACATCTTGTTAATTAATCGGTTAGAATCATATCATCATATGTCAATACCTGATACGTATATGCAAACTGTTCAAAATATATATAGTCGAATTCAATAGAAATGAGAAATATTTATAAACCTACCTAAATAACTTTACCTATATATAAGACTGTCATCTCAGACGATTAATAACTGACGTGTTTCTATAATTTAAATACTAAACACAGACTAAAACTTTACAAAATAAATCCATAGACAATAAATGACATTGTCAACCAGTCGTATGTGTTAATGTTATTAATAATTTCTATTAAATTAAACTATTAATACTAATAAAATAATATTTATTACCATGTCAACAAGAATTGATAACGCTTCCGCGTACTATTCTTAATTATTTCAAGAGCCAACTTTATAGTTTTTTGTCAAAGATTAAAACAAACCTTTTTACTGTGATATTCATGAACGTTTTTCTAAATTCATATATGTTTCATATATGTTGTTGTTCATATATGATGATGATATATGTTTTAGTAAAAGAAAAAACTGAAAAGAGATCTGACAGGTCAAACGAAACAAAAAAAATAATAGCAAAGTTCAAATATGTAGAAAATAATGTCTAAAGAGGAATAATAAAAGGTGGTAATTAACAGTAAACTACAATAAGGTGTTAATTTAAGACGTTACAGTTGGTTTCCACTGCCATGAGATTTCAATTAATATTAATACCTCTCTGTTTTGCCATAGAGAATGAAAAGGATAACGAAATGTCACAATGGAAGTCTCCCAACAGTGGAATACTGCGGTTATTAAAAACTTGTCTCGCGTCTATACGCTAGATGCAAATAAAGCAATATGCTCTTAACCTTTCCATAGGTCGGCCCATTCTTTATTTTAATTCGTATTTATAATTCAAAGTCGGTTTGCCTTTACGCCACACTCTGAGTAATTTGAGGGTTCATTACTAATTAGACGTGAAGGTTTATTACGTGTCCCATAGGTAATGAATTTCTCAATATTTGGTACAAACAGCAAGTTTAAACAGCAAATATTGAAATAGGAAGACGGCTTTTTGATTAAATATTTACCAAGATACCTTGTACCGTTTTTATTAAGAATCGATGTTTCTCAGCCTTAAAGACCATCTTTTCCATTTTGGAAGCCCGGTGGGAAAGCTGTCTGGCGCCCTCTGGGACACGGCGCCTTCACACCTTGCACCTCTTTCAGCATGGCGTTAAAATAGCACTGCTTTTACTCAATAAAGGTGTAAAATAATAAGGTATATATGATTATAACATAAATTAAATAGACTATTTTTGATTAAATTGATACGTTTGTTTCCAAACTATTAATTTAAATTTATCTTCCTCAAATATTGTTTTAATAATTATTTTACATACCTTAGCATTAAGAATATCGTGAACACACTTTTTGCGAGCGTTACTTATAAAATCAAGTCCACCTCACTCATCTTAAACATCATCAGTCAAATAAAAAAAAAACAAACGGTCAAATAACTGGCAGTTCGATAACCGGCGACCGAATAATAACAAAACAGCAATTATATTATTATAATTTATATTATACGCGTTGGGCAGTAAGGGAATAACACTGAGAAATTTAAAATACACCCCAATGAAACCT
>JAODUI010000029.1:4446951-4457169 GCA_027563995.1 Papilio gigon | reverse complement strand
ATATTATACGCGTTGGGCAGTAAGGGAATAACACTGAGAAATTTAAAATACACCCCAATGAAACCTAGCCTTTAATAGGACTTAATATATATTTTTTCATAAAGAATACACTTTAATCAAAAGGTATACTATACAGCAGATGTACTGATGAAAAAATAAGGCTATATTTGTTTGTGCGAATAAATTGATGCGGAAAGTAGAGGACCGCATACTGTGGAAGGCATTGAGGAAGGCCTATGTCCAGCAACTAACACGCAAAGGTTGATGATGAAATTCTGCTCAAAAAATACATCTTTCATTTTATATGATAACATTAATATTGACTGTTTAATAAACTATTTAAGACTCACTTAGTTTAAGTCCATACTAAAAGTCGGGAGTTCAAAGAGGCTAAAGCCCAAAAACACCAAAGTTTAAACTTACATACCAAAAATGTAATGTGTTACTATCTAAAATATTATTATTTTTTAAATTACGAATCCCCTTCATTGGTTTCTGAACGGTCAACGGTCATTTGAAGTCAACATGACCTTTTATTATTACGACGTCTGCCACGGTATTCGTTTGGTTTATTTTTCATACGGACACAAGTTTTGCACTTGTCCTTCTTCGTAATAGTAATGTTGTATTATGCAAATTCTTAAACCAACACTGGCATCGATATTTTTTTTTCATCATAAGAAATACAAGGACATAGTATTGAGTTGGTCGCCGCTTTGTACCAACACCTACGACAAATATATTATTGTTAAATTTATGGTAAATTCTAACAAGAAACTATGTTTTATCTGTTGTACATATTGTTCAAAATCAATACATTAAAATAAATAGTCTATGTGGATTTTGTTCTCCTAAACTAACCATGGACGTTTTAACCGAATACCAAAAGGTGTTCTCGATTTGTCTGTATGTTTATTTTTATGAAGCTCACTATAATGCCTTTTGTTATTATTTTAAAGGTAGTTTTTTTCTTACATATGGTAGACCATAAGGGTCCTAGATCGACTTAATTATATTGTATTATTATTACTATTTAAAATTCAGCAACGTGGGTTAATTTAAAATTAATTAAACCTTTACACTGTCTATTGCCTTACCATTATTAGGGAGGCTATTACCCTAAAAGGTAGCTGCGTCAGAAATTAAATATTGGTCAAGCCCCGCTAGCATCATTATCATAATCTACAATGCGTAATGAATCCTAACACCGCTAAATTAAGTTATCATATATTCACCTGGTGTTTATTTTTAAGCTATGCTTTTAAATTTTAAGGCTTTTTAAATATTCGAAACGCAATAGCCTGATGTTTAAATATACAGGATACCGATCATGCGATCACGGGTTCGATTCCCACCATCCCACTGTTGTTTACTACTTATATAAATACTTTTTTCTAAGAATTACTACTAGTAAAAATTGAAGACATTGTTATTATAGGACGAAATTAAAATAATAAATACACTTATTCATTTATTTAAAACACAATAGAACAATTTAATCGAACACCAAAGTTACCATGTCAATCGCATCACGTGATCAGTCTTTCTCCTTGACGACTTTATGAATCCAAGAAATTGCAGTTCTGCGACGGCGCGGCTAAATCGAGCTCTGAAATTTAAACATAACCTATTACACGGTGTACGGAGAAAAACGCGGTATTACTAATCTCGTATAATAATTAAAATAACACTATTATGAGTTTCAACTGTGCTACCAATGTTTCAATACACACGGTTATTTTTTTTTTGAAGACTACATTGACCAAGATCCCATCTGATGTTATAATGTGGTCAGAAGAAGGTACGTGCGTTAGTAAGTGCCTATTCACTCCACTCTTAAAGACTCCCATGTCTTGGATGGCAACACTGACGCCAGCAACAGTTTTTTTTTTCTATTTGCATGTACAGAGTCGTCATCCGTACTGTTTTTTGCCGGAAACTGTTGTAAGTATTGACCAGTATCGTACCATTACCAAATAGGAATGATGTATATAGCAAGCTAGTGAATGCGAATATAATTACATCAATCGTGACTAAGTTTTAGTAATTAAAGAAAAAAAAACATACAGTACAAGAAATTAACATTCACTTATCCTTGCAGAAGTCGAATGTAACAATTAGCAAATAAAACGTAGTACGCGTAAAGCAGACGCGCGAAGTGTCACGGCCGCCATCCACTTGGCAATCTCTCATGTTGCAAATCAAACATTGCTAGATACGATCCCGGAACAAGGACATTGAAAAAAAAGATGTTTTAGTAAAAAATAGAATAAACCATAATTCTAAGATGCGTCAAAATTTTTTGTTATAGTCTAAATTGTAAACACGTGCCGTTTCTGTACCTGCACCGCTTCGAGATACAAAAAGTATGTTTGTTAATATGTCAAAATAACTAAAATATATTTTATATATATAAATGTTTCCATAATTGTACAATGCTTATAATAGCATCTATAAAACTTTTGATAAATTTTCAAGTGAAAATTGTTACAACTACGCTAATTGGCCGGGGTTTACAGTAACGTGGCATTGTCGTGGCGTTAACATTGTCACTGCGAAGAAAAAACTATACAACGAAGACAGGAGAAAGAAACAACAAAAATTTGGAATAAGCGGGAAAAAAAATTATATCACATTTTATTCTTTTTTTTTTTAATAATCTTCAATCGATACTCACTGTACAGTAGTATCTTGATGAGCTCGTTCGTCTTCGGCGGGGTGGACGACAGCCGCGAAGGCCTGCAGCCAGTCGTACAGGTTGATGTGCTTGCCGCACTCCCGGTGCAGCTTATACGCCAGGGACACGTCGGGCAACGCGTCTGACACGCTCTCCGGCGACGGCAGGATACAGCATTTACACTGATTGTACATAAATCGCCGCAATCAGTCTCTAAATATACTTCAAAGGTAACCTTAGGCATCATGTGTAAATATGAAAGTTTGTATGGGCAAATATCTTCAGCAGATAAATTTGAAAAATGAGGTAAAACTTTTTCAGAACAAATCATTTGAGGCACTAGCCTAGCTAATAGTCTAATGGTTAAAGATACGGACTACCGATCTAGCGGTCGTGAATTCGAATTTTCATTTGACAATTTACATATGCGACAAAATAAAGGATTACAACTAGTGTTTTAGTATAATAATATACAAGTATTTTCTATTAATATAAAAGACCATATATGATATAGTTACCTGTAAATAATGTACTGGGTTGCTCAATGCGGTATGTATGGCACCTCTTGGAGAGCCAACGATCTGTTTTTTAACATTGGCGACATCGTTGAAGAACAAAATCTCATGAAACGTCTGCGTGTGCGGAGGCTGTAGGGCTCCAGTGAACACTTCCTCCAGGTAACTCACGAACCTGGATCGTATCATTTCATACTCTGACTGCACGCGGTCCACTCTGGTCGCACGGAGTAATTTCTGAAAGAATATTAGAAAATTAATTAGAACCAGTGGCATTGGCGCCAAATACTCCGCATGATAAAGTTTCGTAAATTTATTTTTATTATAATCAATTACTGAACATTATATTTTATAAATAAAGCCAGTGTTAAATAATAACGAAATATATACATTCAACTTCTAACATGCTCCCTCCCCCTAACAATAAATATTTTCATTCCCTGTTTAAAACTAGCATATTCTATAGATCCTTCGACATTTGTAAGCAAACAAAAACCTACGAACTTGGAAATAAGACTTTAAGCAAACTTAACGAGAAATCTATTTAAAAAAAATGATCAATAACATTAGCAGATTTTTGTTAATTTACTAATATTTCTTGTGAACATTCCTGAGTTTGAAAAAGCTTGTGTTACGATATGGTCTACGTCAATAGTCGAATAGCGGGATTCGAACCCACGACCGCTAGATCGGTTGTCCGTACCCTTAACCACTAGGTTGTTGGCGCTTAATACATATAGTGTCCAACAATATTAATTTTATGTCCAGAAACACGCATTTTTTGATAAAACAAAAAAAAGTTTTTCAGCTCTTGTGAACAATTGTATTTTTGTGAATTTTTACTTGTTTTCTAGTGTTGATATAATAAACTTACCTCTTTTAATTTATACCTGTCCCCTGGAACGGTCTCCGTTTTGATATCTATGTCGTCGCCATCGGTCAACAATGTAGCTTGATTGTTTGCACTTTCTATCTGTCTTAAAAACATCATCAAATGTATTCTTATTGTTTTCATTAATGCTTCACCCACAGCATTAACAGGTACATCATTCTGATTGCTTTTAACTGGCGTAGAACGGAGTACTTTGATCGGGGAGTTAATTTGTAATGATGTGTTAACTGCCTTCAATGCATCTTTAATGCTGTCAATTAATTTACATTGCGATTGGAAATTTATTAATTGCATACATTCACGAAATCCTTGAGTATTAGTTATATTTTCGACTGCGCATTTTGAATACATTTCACGGACCTGAAATTAATTAGTAACAATTTTACTAATATTGTAAATACGAATTGTAGATGGGTGAATAAATGTTAGAATATATCTTTGAAAAGTCTAAATACATCTTTAATGAAATTTTGCATAGGTTTTGTAAAAATCTGATTGCTACATGCTGAGATGTAGCACATAGTCTAGAAGGTAGGCTACTTATTACGTTTTTTATTTAATTCTGCTCGAGCGGTACCGCGGGCGATAATTAGTACATCAATATTTATTTAAAGCATCCAAAACATATGATTAGGATGTTATCTATACAATAGGCAACATAGTAATATAATTATTTTTTTTTTATTTCAAAACCTATTTTATATTATTTAACAGATTAAGTAAAATTTAATAAATTATATATAAATACATACTGATTTTCCAAAAACATTCTTTGGTAAATCCTTTATAAATGTAAACAATAATCTAACGCATGAATAAAAACTGAACAAGTAATCGTGCAGTTTATTCATTTCTTTGCATAAAATTTCTCTGAAGAAATTATCGTCTTCGAATAGTTTAATTTTTACTGTGCAACTCTGTTTCTCCACGTACGGTCTGAAAGACATCAACTGTCTGACACTTTCCAAGTCTTGGGACGACAAAGCCGCGACAGCGCCATCTATGTCTTGTCGGGCACAACAGAGTTGTTTAATATTATCTCCGTAGTAATGATCCATCATACAATACTGAAAAGAAATAGACATCTTTGAATATATAATAGTAATACTTACTAAGTATGATTCTCATTTTAAAGCGCTAATAGCATAATGGTTAAAGGTACGGACTACCGATCTAGCGGTCGTAGATTCGAATCCCCTCATTCGACTATTGTGAACCATATCCGAACACAAGCTATTTCAAGCTCATCATCAGCCTTTGTTTGGCCTTCCACAGTATGCAGTCGTTCGTCCGCATTCAACGACTACTCACAGCCCGCACTAATTTCATTGGTCCATCAGGAGGCAGGATGTGCCACCAGATCAACTCAAGAAATTTAAAAATAAGAAAAGCAATTTAATAATTTAAATTACCTTTATACTTTGTAAAAGTCCCGCAACAGAGAAATCGTAGAAAAGAAACACATCCGTCAATAATTCAAACGCTTTCCCCGAAAGATGGAATGGACTGGTGTGTGTTAAGAAGATATTTTCCAATACCTGAAAATTTATTAAAAATCATGTAACAAATAACATTGAAAATGTCTTATCAAACAATCAAAAATTAATAGCTAACCAAATATATGAATAATTAAAATATTGTTATTAAGTTAATCTATTGTTATATCAGACACACGTCGCCCTCTACCGAGCATAGGCCTCACCAATGATCACAACAATGATCGACCCTCGGCTTTCATCCAGGATACTCCAGTAACCTTGAACAGATCATCGCTCAACTTGCGGATGGCCTACCGACACTGATCCCATGATAGCCAAAGTATGTATAATTAATAATTTAAAGCTGCCTAAAATTCTTACTTGGTTCATATAAACTGGCGATGAATGTGAATGGAAAACCTTCATGAGTAACTTTGACGAGACATGATATGGGAACGACTTGTGTAACGCAGAAACAGATGTTGCAACGCCAAATACTAGTACTATCGGCAGTTGACATATATATGAACTAAAATAAAAAAAAACAAAAAATAAAGTCTATAGAAAAATAAACAAATGAAAATATGTGATTTAAAACACTCATATTTAAAAATAATAAACTAAACAATATAAAGGAAAAAAATAGTTCAAATGTAATTTTGTCTATGCCAAAAAACTCTTAATGCTTATAACACTACCAACTTACCTAACAATCATAACAAAATCTTGCAAAACATTACAATGAAAACTCTCAAAGTCAGGTATAATAATAATTAAAGGTCTTTTGATGTTCACTTTCTTTTTCTTACTCGGTGAATTAATACATGTATTTTGATACCAATTGTGTAAAGACTTCATTGTACATTGGTTTTTCTTCAACTTGGGCACTTTATGTTCTATACTCTCAATGAAACTTCCATCCGCTGAATGATCCTGGAATATCAAATTGAATTTTACATGCTAAAAACATTTAATACTCCAAAATAACAACTTTTAGCTAAAAACCGTTATTAATTAAAAAGATACGAAATTTCTGATATCAAATTAAATAAGAAAAACTAAATATTATAACTAACCAATATGCCTTGTCCATTAACTAATTGCCAAACAACATTTTCCACAAGCAATTTGATTGTTGAACCATCTTGTGAATTAGTTATAGCGACATGTGGTGTCACATTTTCTCTGAAACAGACATAAAACAGTGTAACCCGATCTTTAGTGGATGAAGGTACACAATTGTTATGAGGGCTTAGAACATTTTAAAGGGTGCTATTTTGGTTTACCAAAACACTAACTTATTTAATGTGATGCTTGTCACAACTTAGGTTATGTTAATTACATATCAAGTTTCAAACTAAAAAGCAAATCATCAGCTCATTGATACTGCCTACTTAGGGGGCTTCAGCCTACGCTATGTTAGACTATGCATGACTAAGCTTTAGGCCTGATCTAGCATAAATTAGTATATATTATGAATTTTAAAAAGTACCTAATTAAATGAATGAGAGCATTAAACTGGGATACATGGTCTGGTTGGTTGACTCCAGTTATTAATGTTGCAGTGGGTATAACTCCTACTGCTCCCAATTCATTATTCATGTGATGAGACTCTATATAATTGACAATATCATTCAGTAATGTACTATATGTCTGGTGATGTAGGTCCTGAAACAAAAAAACAAAAAGACAATTTAGTTATTGTGATGTTTTTCATAAGTAAACCTTTCAATATAGCACCTTAAAAATGTTATAGGATATATATCATTGATTTCTGAGTTTTTATATAATATATGGTCACTTAAAGTAATCTGTACAGTGCCCTCCCACTTCTACATCTACATTTGTTCAGCACAGACTCAAACAATGTTTAGAGCTTACCAAATATTTGAGAATGTCTATAACAAGTCACTGTCTGGAAGTTAACAATAGAATATAAAATGTGAAGAATGATATTAGCATGATTAGTAATGAAATTGAATCATCCTTAAGTAAATTAACTTTACTTAAATACATAATTTTTTAAAGTGTCAAAAGAGAAAGTGAATTCTTGTTACACTCCTAATTCTAAGTAAAGATGCATGCTAAAACTTTGAGTTATGTTACCTTTATCTTATCTTCAAGCATGTTCCAATTCTGTTGGAAACAGTTATACCAAGACTCCCTCTTAAACCGTGATTGAACCCATGCTTTAGGTTTATGCTTAGTTTTTAAATTTTTCTTGAATCCGTTTTTAAATAAAAATACACCCTGCAAAATATCAGAATTACAGACTAAAATAAACATTTATTTAACAATTGTACAACATTATAAATAGGCAATATGTTTACCTTAGACACAGAAACTGTATCATCTTTATCCATAATTACTAATTAAAACTTATCGTCAAAATATCCAAAAATATTTATTTAGATGTTTTCGGTTCATACAATCCGTAGTCTTAAAAGACTTTTTTCGAGAAAAGAGAACTTCGTTAAAACATCTTTAAACTCAATATTTCAGAGTTCACATACGACGCCGCACGAGTACAGAAAACACAAACACTATAAAATAAAATGTTTCCAATTTTTAAACTATTAAAACTTTCGTGAGACATTTCAATACACTACTTATAAAACGGATTAACTCACATGTAAACTACTCGATACTGACACCGATTTACACGTGATTTAAGCCGTTTTATAAGTAGTGTTCCCAAATTTGAAATCATTTTAAATACACAATTCAAATAGTTACAATTCTAGTTGGAAAATGTCTAAACAATGTCATCTTGACAGCGTCATATTTTGACCAATTAGGGAGCGGAACTGAATCACTCCCTTATTGGTCAAAACATCTATCAATTGATCTCTAAAACTCGATAGGTTGTTGCTTAGAATTACAGCTTTTGCTCGGTTACAAAATCCAACTTCCGACTTTCCTGTTGACGTTACTGCCAGTTTATCTGTAGAGTCTATTGAATCCTATATTAAATAAGATTAGTTCGATTTCTCACCACAATAGCTGCTAGCGCCAAACCGGAGAAAATCAAATAGACACAAAATGTCAGGGCTTTTAGCCTATCTATTGTCACTTTCAGTGGGGAATGAGAAACGGCGGCTGCACGGGAAAATGTTGCCGTTTTTTTTTAAATCCCACAACTATCTTACTTAGAAAAAAGTATAGATTTAAATGCGGGCAGTCCGGTTATAAGTTGAAAAATAATAATCACTTACTTTTAATTAGATCATGAAAATATGGACGGTTAATTTCCGACCTGAACCGGTGCCACAAACACAAAGGTCGCCGGGGTCATATGTTATTCACGACCTCGTAACACGGCTCGCCCCGTTCCCCCGCTCGTCCGCTCGATCGATCCTGCGAACCCCACGGCTGTCGAACTATAAGAATAGAATATAGTATCGTTACACTTAATAATTCAAAGATGGGCGCCACTACGTATAGCACACTATATTCTATAAAATAACCAATGACACATTTTTAGTATCCACTAAATAAGTGACTTCGTTCATTTGGAAGATACCAAGATAAGATAGAACTTTTCAGAATACCTAAGATATTCCTTTCTTTGTATTGCATCGGTCTTGCAGTATCTGCTGAAGGAAGGACATCTTTCTATAAAGACGTTAACGCCCACTTCAGACCTTTTGGGAATGAATCAACTAGGACATTTCTTAAATTGGCTACATAGTAACAAATATCTATGCAAATTTTCAAACCAATATAATTTAAAGATCATCGCACAGCCTAAAATGTTTAAATAAAACTAAACCCTTTCAATTTCACATTTATTACAAGATTAAAGAGTGTTACATAGCATAGCAGACAAAATAATTAAAATTAAATAAAAGAGTTACATATGTATTGATTATACACAAGAGATTTTTGAAACTACTGTAAAAACAATGTAACATTAAATTAACATTAAGCAATTATGGAATGTTCACCAAGCAGTGTATTTGACTAATTACAAATATTCAGAAAATGCTGACATGGGTATGTTATTTATCTACATATGTTCCAAATGACAAATGTGTTAGCTAATAGAGTTTAAATTTTTACACAGCACACTCTCACATCTAAAGAAAATTACAATCAATATGAACTGCTTTTGTAATACTATTACAATAAATCGAAATTATAAATCGGTGCTGTGAGAGCTAATTTGCAAGCATATTGGTAGTATAGTAGTAGGTTAAAAATGGTACATTTATTGAACTTCAGCCTGGTCGGGGCCGAATAATTTCATTTTAAGATTATCGCAATAGATAACCTTGCAGTTTTTGGTCTTGCATTCTTTAGCATGGCAAACGCTGAAAGCCATCAACTGTTTGCAGATGATACATCTCCCATATAATTTTCCCTTGCACAGCTTCGTATGGTGTATAATAAGTCTGAACTTCAGACAGTTATCTTCTGGGCAGTTAACTCTGCGGCAGACACTTGCATGTGGCAATGCTTGCATTGCGCGAGCAACTGCTTGTTTTCTCTCTTCTGCTCCCTGCATGTTGATGGAGTATTTAAGTTTTCTATAAAACTGCCCGATTCTTATGTAACAGCAACTGAAAAGTAGTTAAACATATATTTGAAATAATGACAAATTTTGTTTTTAAAGTAATAAAATACAAAATATTTGTGTGGCTGAAACGATTATAC
>JAODUI010000029.1:4420144-4443029 GCA_027563995.1 Papilio gigon | reverse complement strand
TTTTAAATCGCAGTAACTGGCAGTTTAATAATTTATTACGAATGTAATGTTTTATTCAAGTAGCGAGGCTGCAGGACTTCACGCGAATTATTGAATGCAATAATTGGTTTTATACTGTGGCTTCACTTCAGCGTTTTAATTTGTATATCTAGTCCGATTATAATTTCTTATTTTACGCCTACCATAGCCTATTTCTTTTGCAAAATCGTAATTGCGTAACGGCAATTTACAAAGATTTCGTCAGGCGTTTTTAAAGGTTATTTTTTATTTATATGAAGTTTGTTTTGATGATTTTTTAATTTGGTTGATTGTGTTTCATAATAGTGTATTAATTTTTTTAATACAAATATAGTGTATAAGGAGTTTATAATAAAATAATAACGTATATAACAGAAACATGTATTTATTGTTGCAATTAAATGTATAGTAATAGAATATATAAATCCTAAAAATTGTAATCAAACTATCTACTTACAATATAAGGATGTTTATTTACACAATAATAAAAGTTGATTATCGACCTTTTTACAAATATACTAAATGATTTCAATATTTTACTTCACCACTTTAACCAAATACACAGGGAAAGTAAAGATTCTTCCATTTTCATTTGCTTTTGTACGCATAATTATACTAACATGAACATCGTCCGATAAAGCTAATTCTGAAAGCTTCCACTGATGCATATGTATTAGGTAAAACATTGTCTTTTTGTTAGTTGAATTAATGTTTTTCTTTATTAATAATATTAATCGAGTTGTGGCAGAGGTTACCTTACACAAGTCAGTAACGGACTATGATAATATAGCGAATACTCTATTGACATCTATTCTTTTCGATTATTAAGGTAACTTACGTTGGCGAGCGATGGCCCAATAATCCATCCTTCGTATCGATCCAATGCTTTTTATTTGCTTTTTATGATAAAATTAGTGGATCGCCTACAAAATAAATAGATGAAGAGTAAAAAATTAAATTTTACTATTTTCTTATTACTTCAGAAATCTTAAGTAACATTTAAATCCCAATTTTACAAAGAAAGTAAACTATTTACGAGTATTAACAACTGGCCTGTAATAATTACCTATTAAAATTGAAAAAAAAATCACTACATTACCGTTAGTTTTTTTGCAAATATTAACTAAGTGTAAAAGTAAAATTAGCGTCCATAAAAGATTCGTCTTTTGATCGGTCTATTAACATAGGTAAACCTAAACATAAATATAACCTTAGTTGTCACTGCGTCGGTGATCGTGGTGGTAAAGCTTCTTCACATGGAGAATGACGTTCTTCTTCTGTACTGAATTTATATTCCCTTTCTCCAGATTGATGTTCAGAGCCAGATGGTGTGTTGCGACCCTCCCCAGCAGTCGCTTCTAGTGTCGGACCGTTAGGACCAAATGACATGCCCTCGGTGCCGTAGGCCACTTCCCCAGTACCAACGTATTCCGAAGGTTGGTAACCGTATGTGTTCAAACTGAAATCGTAGAAAACCATTTAGTTTTGTTAAATACCACTATCACACATTAAGTGTTTAACTAATTTTGTGATCAAATTAAATAATGTTCGACTCGCACCAAGATTGTCAAAGCAGTTACCGATCTAATACACTCGTAAGGGGTTTGGGCCAAGCGCAATGGATCGTTTCACTTAAGGCATGCCATAGACGTTATCTTAAAGCAAACGATGACGCAACATAAATTACCTGTTTTGCCAATAAGAAATGTCTTCTATTGCGTGGTGCGCGTACGGGGCGTACGCGTGTTGGTAGTAGGGCGAGTGGTGCTGCGCGGGGGCGTCGTACTGGAGGGGGTATAGCGGGGCGGGCGCCGCGGCCGGCGCGGCAGAGCTAGGAGCGGGGGCCGGCGAGTACTCCAGGGGCGCGGGGTATGCGTGCGGCGGCGTGCGGTAGGGCGCGGGCGAGGCGGGCTGCGGCGGGCTGCTCTGCGCCGCGCTCCAGTACCCACTGCCCGCCCACGTATAGCTGCTGCTGCCGTTGGACGCACCCGCAGAAGAGCGTTCCGCGTTGCTGTATGTAGCTGCTTAAACATAAATATAAAATTATATAAATAATAATTGTCGTTTTTTTAGTAGAAAAAGTGTGTTATACATTTCACTTACAAGGCGGCGATAGAGTCCTAGGTCTTGAAGGCGGCCTTGGCGGATAGGGAGCCGGCCTCCTCGACACTGTGTTACTGCTGCCGTACAATGATTGAGACGTAACGAACCATCCTCCAACTGTAATTAGTTATCAACTATGATATCATAGCTTAGCTAGTATTGTCACATTCTACAATAAAATTGACTTACCCAATAACAGAATACGCAACAGCATTATCTGCTACGTTTGAATAACTCGGCCGGTAAAACAATGAGTATACAGAAAGCAAGCCCAAGTGATTATCATATTTAGTGAAATAAAAGTTTTAAGTTCACTTACATTGTGGGTACTGGTGCGGAGAATTACTTTGTTGCGGGTAATGAGTTCCAACGAAGTCTCTTTGATAGTAACCTTCAGGTCGTTCTTTCGCGTCTAGGAATGCTTTTGCGAAGGGATTGTATTTTATCTTGAGGGAAGTGACCTCTTCATTCTGGTACGCTGTGACGGCTATGAATTGTGTCTCCGGGAACGGGTAGGTCATGATGCGTCGCAGGTCCGTACCAACTTTCACAAGATGCACACGTGGCTCGTATTTGTGCAACGAGTTTAGCATTATCTTTAAATTAAGAAACGGTTTGTTTTTATAAATTACGTTAGATATGGCTTGACCGACATTATAGATCAATGTAAACGTTGTTGACAACATGTTGACGAAAAAACATTTAAGACAATATTCGTCCATGACTATAGAACTAATTAATCAATTTAAATGAAATGAAATTTCGTTAAAAAGAGACTTTAACTTCATTTGCGGTTACATATTGAACTGTACCTATACTTTATGAAGTAAAAAAACACCTATTTCTTTTTCGAATTGATCTACAGACCAAATTATTGTCCATACCAAAGCTGTGAATTTTAACACCGTAAGAAATCGCACGATTTGTTAATAAAAAAATGTCCATACGATAGACATGTGTGGATTTTGTGTTAATACAAATATTAGTGAATCTAATTGTGAAGTTCTGATAACCTTCGTATTCGTAACTAAAAGTAATCTAACAAAAGCTATACCAATGTCAACATTAACACAAGATCCGCGAGTTGCAACGTAATACGGATGTTGCAATATAAATACATTTTGTTAATAAAGATAAAGAAACTATTATCATAAAAAGACAGAAGGGTAAACATTGCGCCGAGACAATAATTATTACAAATGATAGTGCGTACGGGCGCCCGCTAAATAGTTGGTAAAGCTACAGATTTCACACCGAGACGTCAACATATGGATCTGGATGTATTTAATGTTTACACTAATATTCATTCGCGGCACATATACAAGCGTGAGAAATGACTCGTCCGAGCTCGCGGTAGCCGCGGAACTGTAGCGGGATCGCACCTCCGCCTAACTGACTTTCTATTATCAAAAATTAGTATTCCGTCTGTTCGGATGGTTGTTAATTATGCGCGGCCCAGTGTACACGCACAATGGACCGTCTATAAATATGAAACGACCATCATTGTTTCTTAACTATCTATCTCGTTAATACGTTGTTAAATTTTAATATTTTACTTGATGGTTTCGCTATAAACTCGTGTTGTCCTAATCTGCAATATGTTGTTTTCAGTTATATCCAAACTCTTGCTTGTCTATTGTATGTTAATATTAAATTTTAATACACATCAATGTTGTTATTATGAAGCTATACTAGTGATTAAATTCGACCGGTAGTAGACTACATAAAAGTCAATAGGTCGAACAAATAACTTATAACCATGAGTTACTCTTATTCAGAGCCTCATACCTTAGTAACCATCAACTTATTAAATGATCCTAGTTCAATTGAACATTCACAAGTGAATGAAATAGAGGTCGAAGTCCAAGGTATCGTATTGGTCACTTCTTCAACATTCATACATTCAAGCATATAGTAACTTCTACGCGATTCTAATCGAGTGATAATAATTACCTGCCCATTTCCGTTAGTTTTATTCGTAAGTTTGACTTTAGCAAATGAAATAGGCTCCTTCATCCAATGCGCTCCGAAGTTTGGGCTTTCCGGATGAATGTAGATGGCGTTGGAGGGAGGGACTTCTGCCTTACCACCTGGTACCTAAACAAAAGAGATCCATCACGTGTCTAATAGTCAGTTTTTTTTTGTTCAAACCGACTACAAGATAGTTTGATACTGGAACTCGGTTAGTTGGTCAATTAATAAATATCAAACGGTTTTTTTTTGTAAAAGCGACGATTAATACAATCTTAATATTTTACCCATTCTCCGTTGACGTATTTCCATCGATGGGAGTCCACTTGTACAAACTCTAATAGCACCGTGTACATCGCTGTCGGGTCTAGTCCACTCGCCGTTACTTTGACCACGGGGAACATACGTCTGGAGCAAAGGAATATTATTTCAAATTAATTTCACGTGTTCTTATAAAATGTAGTAGTAGATTTTCTTTTCCACTTTTTGGACTCTCTGTATAGTCAACTGAGGTTAAATATACAGAGTGTCCAAAAATCAAAGACACTTACTTTGTTAGACTGGCAATAAAAATACGCTTTAACTAAATTAATTAAAGAACTGATAGATATTAGAATCGCAGTTATTTTAATGAACGTCTAAATAGCGGAGGGCCAAACAATGAATTTAACTTTAGTTCTAAATAACCTCACAAACAAACATTAAATGCAAAGCTAATGTTACTACACAAATACTATTTGCCAAGAGAGTATCACTCCGAGAACTGTGCTTCAAGAACACTGCACCAAAAGAATTGCTCTCGGTTACTGGCTCATGAAACACAATCTCAGGCACCCTGGACGAGGAACGCTACCCAGAGGGTATTGCTCAATGAACTTGGCTCCCAGCGAGTACGTAGCTCTCAGGCCCTACTTGCAGCGTACTGACGCTTCGCCACTGAAGAGTGTCGCCTTATAACGGTTTCTAAGACTACCCACACCGTGGTTCTCGATTGGTGTTATCATCCTAAAATTCCTATATTATCAAAGATCTTGGTGTTGCCAACACAACACGCTTATTACTCCTAGCAGAACGATATTACGAACAACATTTATTTAAATGTTTTAAACATGATTACTAACAAAACTCTACTTGTAGTTGAGGTTTTTGATCGCATGGTTTAATCCGTGATGTCCTGTCTATTGTTATTATAATACATATATATATATTTTAAATATCTATGGATGTAATGATGGTGATGTCCTCCGTGACGTATCCATCAATGATGAACCTTGCCGTCTCCGAGAGTGAATGCAAACAAAGGTTTATAGTCACTGATATTTTCGTACGCCAGGCCAGCTATTTAAAGGTTTTTAAATCGCTAAGTTGAATAATTGTTGAAGCACGCATCTATTTAAAGTACGACGGTAAACCAACATTGTTTGTCTCACAAATAATTAAGCAGTCATGTTTACATGGAAAAGCTGCGCGTTGTCATTATAACGGTATTTATTTATTTATTGTCGACGTTTGTGAAAATTTCATGCAGTAATAACTTGTTTTTATAAGAGAAGGGGCAAACGAGCGGCGGGAACACAAAGGTGATCCCGCCGCCCATGGATATCGCCATTACTATAGGAACCACAGATGCGTTACTGGCCTTAGAGAAAGAGACACGCTCGCTTCTTGAAGTACTTCTTGACTTAATGAATTATTGTTGATATTTGATCCCATTTGACATTTGTAACATAAACATTAATGATATGTGTAACCGATTTAGATACTTTTTTTTTAACTAATGACATATTTAAAAAATATCTTAGAGATTCGTCGCTGAAATCAGACTATAAAAAGGGTTAGACCGATACTAAATGCGCGTACTCTCAAGGGTGCTAGGCACACAGCTCATCGGGCGGCGTCGTTTAGTGAGGCCGTGTTAATCGGTAAGACCTACAGTGTTAATAGTTGAAAACTAGTCTCAGTTCGCGCGCCGTTAGCACCAGCTAAAAATGCTCAGCATATATTATTTGATATCAATACAAAGTTCGAGATAAATAATTATGTCTGTAAATATAACTTACATTTTAATTCATAACTGTCATTACAAAGTTTCTACGAAACAAGAATATAAAATACTTCAATTACATTTTAAAATTAACAAGAAACAAAGCAGAGAGGAAAGTTCATACAAATATGATTAATATTGGTTTAGCCAATTCATCATCCTCAACCTATCCTTCTCGTTACGGAGGGTCGACACAGTAGTAAGTAGTAAGTAGTACCTACTTTTCCACACATCTCTATCAGTCATCATAACTAAATTCACGTCCTTCTTATGCATATCTATTAGGCATTTTGTTTTCAATGTGAAGATTTGACCTTTACATATTATTCTTAATAAAATACAATAGAAGATGATTTCTTCGTAGTTTCATAAGTTTGTACTGGACGCGACACGGGCTATAAACAATATTGTAAGCAGTATTGTGCTCACTTCAATGTATCTTGTTCCTTTAAATTACCACTGACTCACCATAACACGACCAACATGTAATGACTCAATATTGTATTCCATTTTAAGTACTACTTACTACGATTTTACTATTAAAAATAATATACGAAGTGAACTGTTATTATTTTAATGTCACATATTATAACAAAGGACCTTTGCTTACATTCTATGGAAGCATCCAGACGGAATGCATGCAATGAAGATTAAATTTTCTTTTTTAAGTCTGCAACCAATGAATATTGTACAAGATAAAGAACTTAGATAGAAGATTATCTAGATAGGTTGATTATAATTTCTTATTTCCATTAATTTCTCTATCTATCTCTACCTATATCTCAAATGCCGGCAACGCACCTGTGGTTCCTAATGTTGCAGGTCTAATGGGCGTCGATGGCCCCCTTCTCGTATATAAAAAAAAACTACTAAACTAACTATAAGTGTGACATGAATGTTTGTACCTTCCGTTCTTGGTGACGATCATCTCATTGGTGAGGGTCTGGAAGCGCACCCAGAGGTCGCGATCGTCCAGCGCGACGCCGACCTCGCGTTCGCGGCCGCCGCGCGCACCGCCGCCCACGCTCGGCTCCACCGCGCTTAGGATGTGCGATGCCGCCATCGGTCGTTACTGAAATACATATTTATATTTTAGAAAATACTTTCTTTTTTTTGGATACCAAAAACATTTTATATCTATATACTTTTAAAAGTCTACAACACAGACACGCATTGTTGAAAGTGGCGTAAATTTTTCGTTTCTCTTATTTATATTTTGAAAACGAACTATTGTCTCATTAGAAAAAAGGTATTGTTTTTTTAAGGTATGTTTCGGTATATCTTTTATGATTTTGAATAGTGAAGCGTCATTCGATTCGTGTCCTGATAATCACGATTCTATAAGAGGTGGCTTACCAGTTTTTCATGTATTTTTTTTATTAAATAAAATTTTATTATTCTTTTTTACAACGGTAAGAACATTTCAAATATTTATAAAAGAAACAAATATTTATATACAAGTTGAATTTCAAATTGCTTATTTTAGAATGGACAAGTCGAAAATGTTTATTAGTAGGAAAAGTAAAGTTTATAACGGAAGTTTTATTGGTTTATTGCAGTCTATTCGAAGCGTGAAGAACTTATTACGGAGCCAATACCGTCAGCAAAAACAGTTAACTATGTGTGCCACGTTTATAAACACTGCTGGTTTCGGGAGACGGTTCATTAGTCAAACAAGGTTTACCACATCGCTACCTGTTTTCTCGAATTATAGAATATGTACAATGTAACAGTGTAATTCTGATTCAGATATTTACTGTATCCAATAGCAAACATATACCGAAACGGCAAAATAAAACTAAAATTACGATAAAAATCCAGTTTTATTCTTTTTTAAATCATGCCTTAAAAATTCAACGTTCACGTTTCCTAGAAAATTAACAGATTTCCTTGAAACATTGTTATGTCGGTTTAAGCTTTTTTTTTTTAATATTAATACAAGCATGCGTAACAGAACTCTATAAGTGAATGCATCGTGTCAAAATAACTAGAAGCAATAACCACGTCAAGGTAAATTTTAGAAAGTAACGAAGCATTGAAAGCTTTTATGTGACGAAAAATTCTGCCAGGTGTGCCTATGCAGCAATAAAGTTATGATTTCGTAAGCAAAAGACTCCAAAATATTTTTTTTTTTATTTACAAAGAAACTCGTATTGTCATTTAGATTTAAACCTTAAGTAGGCGTTCTTATTGTCTCTGAAGACGATCATGTTAACGTGGTCTGAGACTAAGCGCAGAGCCCTGGACAGAGTTAGCTGGCGGCGTGATGTGGACGCCTTCTGCCACTCTACGGACTGTACGTAGGACTGTAGGACTGTAAGCCAAAAAAGTAATTGCGAAGGAAGACGTAATAAGAGAAGCTACATGTATCGGCTAGGAAATTTAACGATACTTGTGAAGTCAATCAATTCTCAGTGGGCCAGCACATTTAACTAATGCCTAATCACACCTAATCAATTGCTTCGTTTCGAACGACGACGAATATTCTATGTAATTCTTGTAAACTAATACACGTACTGTTCATAGTTAAAAACACTTTACCACTTGTTTTTGTATTGATCAAATAGCTCGTAAAAACAGTAAACGAAGGCGAAAAAAATTCAATAAAATTAGATACTGCGTACATTCTGAATTATATATTTGCCAAACATGATGCAGGGAAAAAAATTCTATGTGACCATTACATCCGCGACTAACTCTTATTTACTGCCTTCCTACAAAAAAGGCGAAGGTTGAAATAAAAATGAATATTAACATTATTGAGCATAAATTAATTCTAAGAATTTTAATTAAATCAATGTAAACAAAATGTTTATCGTAATCGTAAACTTTGAACTATATGACAAGTAGTAATAAATATATAAAATATTACAAATATTGTTTTACTGGCTATATATTACAATTAATTTACTTAGTAGCAAAACAAAGCATTCAATATTGTATATAAATAGCTTATTAAGTTTATGTGCAATTCCTGTGATCGGTTATAACTGAACACTGATAATTTTGGCCTCGATACCAGAAACTTCTGAGAATACAATAGTAATTGTTTGTGTTCTATATTCAAATTGAATTATAAATTTACTTAAGCTCTAAATCTAGTTATGCATAGAAATTAAGTTCAGGAGTAAGAAATATGTGAACTCCAGTAAAGGAATTGATGAAAGAATAATTTTTCGCTTATTTATCGATTGGGATTACAAATGTGACTATTTTCTTTAGTATACAAACAACATACATCATTTAGTTCAAAGTTTTCTGGTTAGAATAAGTAAAACACAGTTGGTTTATCTGGTAAAATAACGTCTTCTCGAAAAGAGAACTTTGTTTAATTTGTATAAACTAATTTTCGTGTTTTTAATGCTTTTATTTTTAATCAGAGACTTTTACGTGGATTCTTCGATTCACGATTAATGACATAGATAAAAGGTCACCGTAAGGAGGTTCCACACGGTCTGTCATATAGTTATATTGTCACATATAAAATGTTGTCAAGGCTTTTTATTTTATATCAGCTGTTTTATACCTTAAAATGCTATTAGTATTATCATTCTATTGAAAACAAAAATAGTTGAATATATTAATTTGTCACAAAATCTTTCAATTAGACAAAAGCTTCTGTGGTTTATATCATACCGTAGGTCTGTTTGTTTAGTGCAATTTGAATAAACTTGTCAAATGTCCAATAACCTTTAAGTCCTTTATACGACGAACTTCGGTGTTTAAAATTAGCATAAATCAAATATTTGTGAGCACAATTCGTATTTGCGTAGTTTTGACCGTCGTATATCTTGTATCTTTTATATGGGTTTTATTAAATAAACGCATTCTTCAATATTGATTTATGGGAGTTCATAAAAACTGGAGTTCAGATTAATGAAACACTAAAAATAATAGTTAAATAGCAACTGTCATTAAAGTTATTTTTTTTTAGGAATGAAAGGCAAACGTAACAATTTGAAAAAAAAACACCATAAATAAGATTTAATGTTGTCCAAAAAAAATGTCTTTCTAATCTTAACTTGCTTTTGAATAAACTTTATGTAATGTATAATTTTCTAGACGACTTCAGTTTAACAAGCAACTTGACAGATGTTGAGAAATGAATGCGAAATGCACGAAGAAAATAAAACCGTAATATGTATACCGTAATCGTAAACACACCCCCGACACTAAATGGTGTGTTATTTGCTCCACAGTTTCTACACTTTTCCATATATGTTAAGTTTCACACTACTCAAAATGTCGGTGTGAAACGTATTGCGAGTTCATATACTATTTAAGAATTTAAATAAAGATATCACTTTTGTAGGTATCTTTTTTGCTTAAATTGTTCTATTGTTTCGGAAGCCAAGACCGACCGTTACTGCACACTTCAAATGATATTTGAATTCTTTATTCAAAGTGTCAAAAGTTTACCAGACGTTGAGTATCCGATACTACGCCGTAGACACTACAGTATTAAATGCAGATATTGAATTGCTTAGTTTGACTACGAACACATCTTTCATTGAAAGGACTATATAGAGACAATTCCCGGTGTTCTGAGAGATGTCGAAATGTTTTCGAGGTATACAAATAATACAGTTATAAATGTGAAGCAAAAATTGCGAGATCAAATAACATTAGACTTATGTATAAATAAACATAGTTCATCGTATACAGTGTACAATACACGTATCAACAATTTTAACTGAAAGCATCACGAAATCATGATAGCAAATATGAGGCGGACATTTATTGTAAGTTTGGCTCACGATCTTCGCTTCCAATGTTTATCGTGGTCATTATCATCGGCGGACTGCGCAGGTTCAACGCACCACGTTCCCGGCTCGGTTCAATTTTGACAATACCGCCGGCTTTTAATTTTTCTTTTAGTTATATTTTTACATTCTCATTATTATCTAAATTTGAATAACAACTACTACTAACAAAACAAAGGAAACTAAACTTAAACGATTTCAGTAAATCATACTGATATTGTTCAAGTTTATTTGCTGACGTATTCATTTATTTAAGTAGTTTTTTAAGAATTACTCTTGTCGAGAACAAGCGTGTAATGTTGCTCCTTTGTTAACCTAGTAATTTTTAACTATACAAACATGTATCTTAGTAATGACTATTTATTGTAATGTTTTCTTAAAACATTTAATGTACTCATCATTTTAAAACGACATGTAAATTACCCTAACGAAAATTTACACATTTCTCAATCATGTAAAGAATAGCTTTAAGTGTAATTTTAAAACGAATCTTTAAAGTTATTCTTTCAATTCTCTTCGGTGGCCATAATCAAAAGCTTTATGTTTATTTTGTTTTATTTTATAAAATAAGGTCGCTACTGAAGCAACCCATTTGTTCCCGGGTCCCTACACGTTAAGTGTTCGTTACCGCCTACAGACATTAAAAACGTATAAATAAATAAACAACCCTTTTTTGTAGAAACTTAAGGAATATTGGTAAAGAAATATTGGTGAAATAGATCAGTACAATTAGTAGTTGATAGAACTAGGAAGTTGTGGAAAAACCATGTAATTGTAGAATAATTCATATCAGCTGTATTAGAGAAACTTTTTGTTAATAAAACAGAGATCAGCTTTAAACAAGGCTATGGATATTTCGAAATGGTCCTTTAATAAAATTATGCCAGTTTGTATTAAGAGCCTGGTACAAAAACTGGCGTCGACTTAGTATTTGTTTTATGCCTTAGCATTAAGAAGCAGCTAAGGTTCCTATCGCACGGCCACAACAGGTAAGAGCATGAGTAAGCTTTAAACAACAAGAAAGCACTAGGCTCTAGCGTCAAGGCGAGCTCCAACATGTGTATAAAGGCAAAGTAATTACAGCACTAGCCCACTCGTCTGCATCGTCATTATTCATCGTTTTACGACTCCATGAGGTATAAATATTAAAGTCGAGTCGTATAGATGAATTGCGAACATTTTCTTTTTAATGGTGAAGTTAAATATGGTGTGCGAGCCGAGGTCTCGGCGTCGCATCTAACTCTGTATGCTGATCTCAACAAAATATACAAAAGCGAGCGGACGCACTCGTAAATATTTATCGCCTTTTAATTAGGGACGTGAAATTACGTCGGCGCACGATCGACGGCCCAGCATCCCCGGCACCGCGGCCCCGCACCACACATTCAACCAAACATCAAAAACGACTCGTGTCGACGGACACGTGGAATGTCGCTTAATCGCTTTGCAGTGCCGTCGTTTTACTGATCCCTATAAAATATTAAAGATAACAACGAGCTTGGACGGCTGCGACGAAAGGAGCAGCCATCACCCATCGAAGGTTTATGGCACTCGCTTCGATAAAGCGGACGCTACGTGCGCGTTGTATCGGGCCAATTGTCCCGCCGCCGCGGCCGTAGGTATGTAGCGATGCGAGCCGGGAGGTGCTAATTATCAAATGCAAGACCGACTCGGCCGAAATTGAAGCCATTGAAACAATATAGCTCGTGTTAGCTTTTCCAATTTCAAAGTTTGCAGAACGGCTGCGTAATGAAGGCCGAGGAGGCTATGCAAATGGAACGATGCCGAAAACTCAAGTAAGTATTTTTAATGGTCTTGCGTCATCGACGTTTCAAACTTGAATTTTTATTATCACTCGGCGTGTATACGACCGTCAGCCTTGATATGTTAATCAAACAATAGACTAAAATCAAACAACCACAACGCACGATCAATAAAGTTTGTCTTTACAAATAAAAATTAAATTTAAATTTTCCTATCACACTTTGTATACACCTGTTATGCTTATGGAGGATTTTCTTGTCTGAGTCCGAAAAATGTTTACGTTTTAATGCTCGTATTTAATTTGACTGTGGCTTTACAATTACCCAAATCGTCTTTCAACTCCAATGTGACAATTACGCATGTATTACTGTTTCATATAAAAGACATAAACGCGTTCGATGCCCAAATCTAGAGGAATCAATTTTATGCCTCTGAAAATATTTTATGTAAATATTCAAATTCGGAAGCTGATAACCGCAATCAATTTTTTTGGATTCTACATTTCAATTAAATTTTATTCCTCAGTTTTGAGGTTGTCATAAAACTTTAGAGTTTGACGAGTAAAGCCCATTGAGAAACTCCGAATTGATATTAATTCAAATAACTCGGGTTAAAAAGTCAGGGTTTTATGTGAGTTGTAAAAGTTTATTGTGGGGCTTTGTGGCGAGGCGGACGCGCCGATAGGCCTGGCCGGCCGATGACGGAAGGTCCGCCGCTTTGTGCGGCTGCGCCGGCGCAGCGCGGCCGCGCTTACATTGTCTTATCTGCGCCGGCACAATGCCCGGTGCCCGCTGACTGCGCCCGCGTACAATGCACACCGAGATAACTTCCTTTATACATTAATAACTCGCCTATAAAAATGGGCCGAGATGATAAATTGAACTTAGTACCAATAATAAATGTATTTACGATTTACTCATTTTATAATACGGTTCAGCAGTTGTATTAATTAGTGATCGAAATGGTATGTGCAGATTAATTTTGTTTGTATTATAAGCAATGTGGTTTTATCTACGATAACGTCTTAAGTAGTAAGTAAGAACATTAACTTCGTAACTTTTGCACTTGCTGACTTAATATTATTTGAAGTAATTAAAAACAAACGAAGTATGAAAATTGTGAGCTATATCATCATTGCGCTGTTTTCTTTCAATCGTTAGTAATGTCTATTTTGAATAAATGTAACTAATTCAAAGAACCTAACTAGGATTTCAAAGTTGTATGCGAAATAATCAAGCATTGATCATGTTTATTACTGGTCACATTCAATAAGGGGTTTTACAAAATCTACAAGTAATTGTTTATTACCATAATCTTACATAGCCAATGAACACCTTGATCAGGGGCTTATGAGTTAAGTTTAGTTAATACAGATGATGCGCGGGCGCATTCTATACAAAAAAGTTTTCATCGTTGTCAAGAAAATCAGTTTTCCCACTCCATCTGTTGTAAATTAATAACGTTATGATCTTAAAACTAAATTATTTACTAATAAATATTATCCAATTTACCTTTGTAACTACGTTACCGTTTGTAACTTCGTTATATCCTTATTTATATACACTTAAAAAATTAAAAACTCAACTCAAGTTCACAACACCAAACACATCGCGAGACACATTTTACACAGAGTAACAAGTGAAATGTCAGAACAATATTAGTTAATGTTTTGTATGATTATTTTATCACATAGCAGCAGATCTGTGCAGGCGTGCCTACTGCATGAGCAACTACCACAAACTCGACCGCACCACACTTCATTAGCATGTACTCAAAATAACAAACCCACCATTAGTCCGTTCCATCATTCTAAAACCAACTCTATCACTATATAATAGAGTTTAAATAACACTATTTAATTGAATCATTTGATAATCATGGTGTAGACGATTGTAGGCTGTATTGTTTTAGGGTTAAGGTTTATTTTTCTGTTTTCGTGTGTGTAGAAGATTTCCACGGACACGTCGATGAAGCTCCGCCTCTAGCGTATTGACAAAGCGAGGGATTGGCGGCGCTGCCTGCGCTACCGCGACAATCCGGCGCAGCCTGTCGCACCGATTTTGCTTTTAAATTATTCCATTAATTTTATTTTTAATACATTCTGTTTACTTTTAAAACAATTATAATATAATGTTAATAGAAAAAGTCGTATCTTAGTCAATTACACAGTTGTTGGACTTAATTATATTTGGATATAAGGATGTTTTGAATTTGTTTGTAGACAAAAAAAAAGAAGGGTAATTAAAAAAGTATTAAATATATAACAGTATATTTGTATGGAGGCTAATATATTGATTTTGTTTGTGTGTGAGAAAAATGTTTCTAGTTATTATAAACGATATGGAACCCGAATTCACTTATGTTTAGTTTAACAATGTTAAGAACTTAAGTTCTAAAATATAATTTACGATACATTATCGTTAGTTTTCCAAGTTAGTTGTCAATAATTACATTACACATGACTTAAAATAAATTAACAAAATGATCGTATATGTTTATCAGAAATTGGCAGAAAAGAAAATATTAATTACATATGACGTTAAAAGTCATTACTATAAAACATTTTTTTTTAAATTTTGTTGTAATATAAAAATTACAAGTTTCAAGCTCTAAATGTTGTACATTTTTTTAATACTTAAATTCACATTTGTGTATAATAAAAAGCTTTGTCTATATATGTAGACAAAAGTTATTTTAATACCCGAGTAAATGATACTGTAAGTCCGCCAAAAAATATATAAAATATAATAAAAACGAGTCATAGATATATTCAGCGCATCGATGTGACTTTGCGATTCGCCGATCAAACATAGAGGTAGCTTTCACAACGGACCGCGAACACTATCCACACTATCTTGGAGTAGGCAGTGGCCGGCAGCCGCCAGCCCGGAGTCAGCATTCCATCGCCTCACCCAGTTACGGTCCGCCGGCCGGCCGGGTGCTAATTGCTAAAGGAAACCTCAAACAACGACCGAGCTCAATGCTCTCCACAGAAACGTTTCATTTTTAAACACACGACCGTTATAACCGAACGTACAGACGTACAACTTGCACATAATAAGACAAAGTATCATTTATTTTCTAGACATTATATGGCTTTCAAACGATCCCAAGACGCATCTAGTGAACAGTATACTGCAATCTCCTTTTCTTATAATTGTTTGCAATTGAATAAATATAATTCACATTTGTCAGAAAGGAAAAATAAAGGGCAAAAGACAATTTGTTCTTTATTAAATTTAATGTTGATTTCACTGCGTATATCATCAGTAAGCATACGACACGCCGACAAAACTATATTTCCAACGTATTAGTTTTTGTTTTAACAATGTTTAAAATAAAGCGGATATAATAGTACCTTGTTATTTTTTATATCTATAGTTATAATTATTTGTGCTTCAAAATGTTGATCTTGGAAAATATACAAAATAAATAAGAAGCCATAACGATGTTCAAAGGAATTTGTACATGGCTTATTTAAACTTGCCTGTCCTTTCTTAGAAACTACCGGACCCCAATTTCATTTAATTCGTTTGTTTGTTGAAAACATTACTCTAGATCAACATCGGACCCGCGTTGCGGATGCTGTTTGTACCTATGTGTATGTGGTTTTGTTATATAAAGGTTCAAAAAAAATTGTATTTAAAAAAGACTTTCTTTAAAATATCACAAACATGAGTTTTTGTTTCCTTAAACAGAAGCATGTTATTCGTACTAATTTATTGTAAAAAAAATCGAAGATAGAAATGTAAGGTGACAAAAGAAAAGTGTCGGATGTTAAGACGGTGACCGCTGAGTGCAGGGGCCAGCTGCACCGCAGCAGCGAGGGAACACGCGTACTTACACGCAACTCTGTTTATTCGGAGCCCCGTGCTAACTCCGCCGTTTAAACACTACGCGCTAGCAGGGCATGAATTAACTTTTCATATAAATAAAATTCACGCTACTCTAAACTCCTGAAATTAACACCTCAGCGTAAATAGTATTTAGCCTCGTTATCTCGCACCATATCTGTCTTCGGATTGAATACATTATAGCCGCTTAGAGGATTACCCGCACTTATGAGTAAGACATCATTTGTGTTAAGATACGTGGAGTTAGAAATATATTTGTAATGTCGTATTCGGATGTTTGTAATTTGCGTTATAGTATATATTATTAGGATTACTTACCATCTTCTGTACATCATAGTAGAAAGTTTGATAGTAGAAAGTTGTAACATAAAATTGGAAAAACATGGTATGATTATATTATTATATTATAGAGCCAATGTTGTTATAGACCACGAGTCCCAACCACTATTACGAAATAAAACATAAAAATCAACCAATTGCTTTAAAGTCTAATTTTCACAACATTAGAAGGATGAGGTTAGAGATAAAATTATTTTAAATTTGGAACATATTCGACTTCTTTGCCTTTCAATTTGAGATACTTATTTAGTAATCGATACGCAGTACCATTCTTTAAAAGTATAAATTCTCGTGTAATATAGATATACATAATAGGATCATAAGCCGACTAAAACAGGTCGAATCGATATTTTCATATAGTACATTGCATCTTTGTCTAGACTACGCTCACACCAGCTTTATTTGTTAACAACAAATATTAGTTTTGACTTGAACTAAAACCATAGTGTGTACTCTATGTACGCTCTCTGCTGACTCACGAAGACATCTCGATGTTTGTTATAAAAGTAACTTCGTATTGTGTTACATCGGTCGATGGTAGCATTTTAAACATTATTCTTCGATTAAGCTGTATCATTATTCAGTATTTGTTTAATGAATTGACGATTTTATTCTATCACATACATGTCAGCTGTTATTACGATTAACTCGGTGGTATGATTTTGGCCAATAACCGTTATGTTTACTGTCGATTCGTTTAACACGTCAACGGTATCACCTGTTAACCGCAAACTGTACGTGAAAAAAGTAATTAGTTTTACAATTAAATCTATGTAGTTTGTTTGAGTGCCAACAATCTTGTCTTGGCGGTGCTCAAATTGCGCCGAATGTTTTACAGCCATTTGTCGAAGCGTTAACGACTCGCTAAAGATAGCGGTTTCGAATTTACTTGATAGAAAATCAACGTTTACCACCTATATTTTGTACAAACTCTCATAATTTAACTGTTTTTCATTAATTTAGTAGTTTTAGGGACCCCGGTCGCTTAGTAAGATAATTCGAGTTATTTATATCGCTTGGCAACCGGTAACCATAGCCAAGGAAATTACGTCATCAGACATAATCTATTTTTGTTCAAATTTTTCATCTAGCACTCGTAAGAACTTATATTTATCTTATACTACTTATAAAACGGCTTAACTCGCCTGCAAATCGGTGTCCCATCCCCCATCGGGGGCTCTTCTTCAGGGTGAGCGGGATTGGTACTATAGCGGTCGCGTTAACTAGTTGGTACCGACACCGATTTACACGTGAGTTAGGCCGTTTTATAAGTAGTATAGTAAAATGTCTCAAGATAGTTTAAATAATTTGTCTTTATCTTATTTAAATACGTATGTTAGTTGCGAAATAATCGGATAAATTAAGGACAGTAAAATATCTTTTGTTTGCATTAAATATATTTTAATCTATTCCAACCGTGCACACGTACATGACGGGTTTCAAATTAATAATGTTAATACTTTCTTCTTAGCTATCAAACTTTATACTATTCAACAAAAATAATAAAAAAAAACTGTATTATGCAACAAAAGAATCTAATTGGCCTAAGTGTAGTAATTCGTGACGACTTATTTGCATCCGGGTGTATAGCTATAATATTGAAACGTTGCCTAAATCGTGACATCATCTCGTGTCACAACCAAAATCAAAAACAACACACTGACGAAATAAGTGACAATAAAACAAGATTCACTGTACACGTTAAGTTAATAGTTGACGTAGACGACTGTCTTATGTTTTATAATAAATGTAAAGTTCCGGCTTCGACTCCCTGTACGAACACCGATGTAGTTAAAATTGTGTAAACTAATTTAATATTATAAGAAAACTTGTAACAGAAACACATTTGCAATACGTTCTATTAATTTTGATTTGACTGGCGTCATATGGGTAAACGGCAACCACAACATCTGATAAATATTAGAAAGGCTTAAATTCAGATTCAAATAATAAAATGTATACAGGACCCTAAAATTATTGAGGGTATATTAAAAATACTTTCGCGTCGTCCGACCGTCGTTCCCGGCGTGTCGTATTTTCTGTTAGCTCTACCTACTGCCTAACTCGGCTTTACGATTCCGTACGTAAACTTATAAACAAGCCGGGCTGGCCGCGTCGCCGCCATGCTCGTCCACTTTCGTGTTTAAACACGCGCTTAAACATGGTGACATGAAACGTGTTCGATAATTATTGGAAGGATCAATAGCGCTACGCCAACTATTCGTGGTTAGCAAACAATTACATTTTACGACTGTCGTTTTTCGGGCTGCTCTTTGCGTTTCTATTTGAATCTAAATTTCAAACTCGCGTCACTTTGAATACGTTCCCATGATATTTATTTAAATTGTTAGGAGTATATGAAACATGTTTTAATAAAATTACATGAAATCGATTTATATTTTTGTAATGAATACTGAATAATTATTTGCCTACAATTTTTTTTTTTAGGAACAAAAGTAAAGAATAAAGAATGTGCTAAAATTATTCGTACGTAGTATTTGTACACTTAAGTAATACTCGACGTATTGGCTACGTTCAGTTTGTCGGCCATAAAATATTTCAGTTAAAAAAAAAATCATCGTGGGAGGCATTATGCAAATCGTGTTACCTGTAACCCTAGCAGCGAACAGCGCCTGCGACCAAGGTAAACACCGTCGTCCTGACTGTCTCCGGTTTGCTTAGGTTTACGACGCGTGTGTAAACCACGATTATTTCTGTGACCATTAAAGGTGCCGAATGGCGACAAAAATCAGCAACAGAGGCTATGCCGCCGACCAAAGTTATCAATTTATTTACATTGTATCCTTTCCTGAAAGCATTTTTTTTAGATTATACCAATTAGGGTATACTCTACACGAATAATATGGATTAGTATTGCTTTTGTAGTAGTAATCAAACAAGACTAAAAAAAACTTACTGTTGATAATCTATGTAGTTTTATATAGTTAAAAAAACTATAAATAACGTGTAGCTGTCATCACATGATCTCTGACATTCAATTAAGAAATTTATCGTCAAGAGAATTTAAGTCTGCTTTCCTTCGACAAAAGTAACAACAGCTAGAATATAAAGATAATCCTGAGGCAAACTTCCGCATACATAATACAGTATGGGAAAAAATCAACGAGAATTCCGCTATCAAAATTAGTTCATTAAAACTCTTCTGACCTAATAAGTCAGATTTATAAACCATTGCTTTACTATCTTTATTTTAATTACATACTTTTATGTCGGTCAGGAGTTATTTGTAATGGCAATTTTAATACGTCCGGAAAAGTTAAAAAATACTTGGGATAGGAATAAAATTGGAAAGGAACATTTAAACACAGCATAATATTAATGCATATATTTTCTTTATTAACATTGAAAAATAATAATAAAACGTTTAAGTGAAAATTTGCACAGTTGAATCGAGTCAGTAGGCTCAGGCAATGAGGCTCTACCCCGCGAGTGTCCACCGAACACAACAAAGACGCTCTTGAGAGCACAACAAAACATACGTAAAATAATCACATATCATACACCTCGGCACCGGGAGGTAGACTTTACGCCCCCAGTGTCATACGTCCAATACAATCTTTTACCACCTACAACCCTTATTCACAAGTGAATTTTATACACAGCCTATAAATAAACCCACTGCCGTTTTATCAAAGCCATACAGAATGGTCATTCGAACGTACTCATTCTTGACATTAGGTGTTATAAAGGCAAAACATCCACCTAATGTTTCATTATGTAACATACAAAATATCCATCTTATATAAATAAGTTCAAATGCGTTATCATCGTAACGAATTAATACATAACGCATTACCAGTAAACATCAATTTAATGGTTATACAAACGGTAATCTTGTTACCGACTCATCAGTTATACGACTAAAAAACAATGTCATTTAAATGGACTCGCGAACTCCCGAAAGCGTACTAATCAAAATTAGCAGGATTATAAGCCTATGCGTCGCTAGGCAATTACAATAGGGAGCCAGCCGTCGCTAGGGCAGTGAGCGTGCGTATCAGAACGTTAACGATCTTTCATAATCCAACGATTTTGCAGTTATATAAGGAAATCACTTTAAAAACTAGAAAGCCGGCTTTAGCTGTTAACCGCGAGGATAATAATCAGTAATGTATACATATTACACTAATTATTGATCATCTTAACATACTATTCATTTAATTCTTGAGCTCCAATTCTATATAAACAAACTTGCGCCATTTCTATTGGTATTTTTATTGTTTGAAAAAATAACATAACATCTAAATGACTCCGAAAGCGATTCAAAGATACAACACAATTATTAAACAATTTAATTTAACTTGTTACTAACAGATCAAAGTATAACCAAATTATATATAAGACTACAATTTTGATTCTTGTCTTTTAAATACATTTATTTTTTAACATCGTTCCTCAATACATGAAAGATTCTCTTCCCGTGTACAACACATGGAACTTGAATACGATGACGTCACAGTGCTTCGGATGACCTCATCACTGAGTACAGATGCACTGAGAGATATATTGTGATGCCCGCACAGTATTCGTGACGTCATGTTTTTTTTTAATTTCACCGTCGGTTAATCTGACTCTTTTTTTTAATCATTAACGCAGTGAATTTAATTATTCTTAGTACGCCACGTAACGCGACTTCATTCATGTTTTTTTTTGTAGTAGCAGATTTGTGTTGATTTACATCTTGTAATCATTTCAGATAAGCTTGAAAATGCTTGTGTCAGCATATGCAGCATATTCACAATAGTCGAATAGTGGGGTTCGAACCCACCACCGCTGAATCGGTAGTCCCGTACCCTTAACTATTAGGCTATTGTCGCTTCAATATTTATTTTAGTACATATATTATAGTTTATGGCTGCAATGAAAACAACATAGGTAACACTTTTGCGTGATGTCGCATTGTGGTTTTTTTTCGTCATTTGAATTATACCACTATACTATGTTATTATGGGCCAAGCAACAAATATTACAAGGATATAAATCATAACGCACTGTTCATTAGAAATGAGTTAATACAATCATGACTTCTACTTTATATTAAATCAAAAAAATATTCATAAATAAATCCCAGTAAAGAATATTAACAGTTAACGAAAAAGTTCAGTGTTCAAACTATACATACTAAATTGTACAGTTCAAAAAAAATTACGTTAAATTAAATGACAGTTTTTCTTTAATTAACCGCTGATTTTTTTAAATGCTTTCATGCTTTAGCATTGCTTTTAAAATTTTTATGAAAATAATACATTTCATGAATTTTATTAAGGGGCAATATAATAATAGTGGCTGTATGATACTATTGGAGTCAAGTATTGCCAAGTCTTAAGAAACACTGATGAGACAATCTAGCAATTTATTATTAGCTTTTATAAGCCTAGTGAAGGATAACATTTAAATCAGTTGCCAAATATCTATGTTAGATGGCTCATTATTGTTAATAGCTTCAAAGCCTCCTAAGAGCGCGCAAGCAGTAAAATCAAACTCTTCTTAATACAATTTAATAGCGTTCAATAGCATTTTCAAAAGAACATAATTTATTTTTTTATTGAATCATAAAAATAATCATGTGGCATAGCCTTTAGAGTATTAGGGTAAAATAGATGTAAAGATTTTTTTTTATTAAGTTTTTTTATAAATAAATGCGATTTCACAAAAATAAATAGTCATAATTTAGGCTCAAAGCATATCTTTAGTGTCATATCAATCTTGTTATCTGGAATATATTAATGATCAAAAATTTGAAATCTCAGCGGATAGATTTATAACGACGTGGCTAGTCTTGTTCAACTATACTGGCGGTTTTATACTATAAGAAGAAATCAGCGTTAATGGTATGAGTTTGATTTTACGTGTTTAAGCGCGTGTTGTCGCCGCGCCGCGTGAGCTAGTCCTTAGAGGAGGTGTATAAAAAGTTGATGTCTTTGTCCAGCGCCTTGAACAGTACGTTGGAGAGATCAGACATTCTAATATTGAAGTGCATACACTTCGGTTGCTCCACGTGCATTCCC
>JAODUI010000029.1:4330036-4420044 GCA_027563995.1 Papilio gigon | reverse complement strand
ATGTGTTTTTCAATTTTCGAATTAGATATGTACATTATCCGACACTGTTAAAGTGATGGAAACATCGTGATGCAACCTACACATATCGGAGAAGAAATTCAAAGGTATGTGTGAAGTCAACCAACACGCACTGGGTCAGCGTGGTTGACTATGGCCTAGTCACCCCTAATAATAGCATAGGCTCCGAGCCCCCACAGTGGGACATATAGTGAGCTTATGATGATAATGAAAATGATCATATACCTATTTAAATTTGTGTTTCAATAACAAACTTCAGTCATTGTGCTGGTTTACAGTAATATTTACATAACTTGTAAGTCATACAATTCCAGGAAACTAATATAACAATTCTATCATTAGACGCTTGATTGTTATCATTATCATTATCATTATCCATAATTAACAATATTAAAAAAAAATTATACCAAGATTGCAAAAAAATGTACTTAATTATTTTTGCTGAGTCAATCCTGTATGTCATAAATAGCGAAATCAGAATATGCAATAAAACCATATAAATCATTATCCCTTGGCGCATTAGCCTTTGTTTGCCCTCTGTTTGTGCTCTTCCACAATATGCGGCCCTCTTGTGCATCCAATTACTTCCCACCATTTGGATTAAGTCATTGGTACACTTAGAGGAATGTCGAACCACGCTCCACTCTAAATGAGAGTCTAATCCTAGCCCAACTTTTTAACATCTATAACCCAAAAACAGACACCTTTATTAAGAAGCATTTGTGAACTTTAGACTTTGTACACAGACAATGTAAGTAAATATAATACAAATACAATGGGTGGTGCGAGATAATTTGATGACCCTGTAAACATTTCTTTTTAGTTTGTAGTAATTGTACTTGTTATCGCTGTGCATCCGGGATGAGCGGCGCGGTGGGCTCCGATCTCTGAGCCCGCATCCCGCGACGAAAACAAAACGCGAATTCACAGAACAGAGAGTTGAAAATTGCATAAATAATTTATTGTCTGTCGCACACCCGTGAGTGAGCTTTACTCAGTATCTCTCTTATCATATTCTAGTACCCTTATCAGTATAATGGTTAAAATAAATATAAGATTAGATTGTTTCTTAATAAGCTTTTAGGAAACCATTTCAGCACAATACCAATTAGACCTCCCCGATTGTCTTAAATGATTCCACTCTGAGATCATTCTAATCACATCTAATCTTAATTTTATTTGTGAAATAGGCTTATAGCTTGAGTTAGCAATGTAATACAATCACTGATTTAAGGAACCCATAAATTAAAATACTTCTAAACGGTTATATTGATGGTAGTACACATTACACATGAATTTGGTACAAGATTTTTAGATATCTAATGTGTCTGTTCTAATCACTGCTAGATATAAAAGAATGTTGTTTTCTATGATTCATTATGTTAGTGATAATTCACTTATCGTATTAAGCACATTACACGAAGTTGTAAAAATTCTCAAGAAAACAACTGAAAGTCATACAAACTGGTGTCTCGCATGCTATTTGCCCACTTATGTAAGACTTTAATCTGTGCGAAGTCACTAAACAGACTATAGCATGTGTAAAAACAATTAATAAACATATGTTTGTTAAATAAATAGACAGGGTGTTATCATAAACATTTTGTAATAATCTATTTTTACATGCAAGTAGTTTTTACGTTCTTAATTTATTTAATCTAGCAGGCTAGATAAACGGTCAAAACGTTTGTTTAAATATAAACGGCGGAAGCGTGCCATTGAAATAAAAACAGCGTATCAAACTAGCTTACAAACCATTGTAAGTGCAGACTTCATTGTTACTAAAAATGTTTTTGTCACGCACCTTTACTACGCTTGCTCATTAAATAATAAATCCTTTCTTTATATGTATATACCTAGAAATACCCGTTCTTATTCATTTTTAGACGACGTACCGACCACTTTTGAAGCCAGGTGGGTAGATTTTTTGATTCTATTTAGGGTAAACGAACAGATGGTTTACATTAACATTATAGTTACTGACACTGTACAATTGCCTCTTCTAGTTATCTGTAATCTGCGTCACCACTTAAAGAGGTGAATTAGATATGTGAAAATTTAAAAGATTTTAGTTTCAGTGAACACGCTATAATTGTACATCTTGGGACAGTCGACTAAACTGTACCACCGCCGGTGCCCGCGGCCCGACTCGTTTGACCCGCTTCGTAACTGTATCAATTGTTTTAACGCGACACATCGTCGGTGGATTGTGTTTTGATAATATTAACAAACTTCGCCCTCCTCGTGTTACCGTTCGTAAATCATAAATCACACACGCTTTTGCTGTTATTATTCTTGTAACAGACAATGGTCCTCATTTTCAGTCGTGTAATTTGAGCAATGTACCTGGTTGGTGGCTAAGGAAATTATGGTATTATTAGTTCATTGTCGCGGCCCAACCAAGGATTGTTTTATTTTCCTTATAGATTCTTTTACATTATATATTGTTAACAAAAGACTGTTAATTTATAATTTATAGTATGACATGAAATTGATAATGCATAATGAAGTAATACATGATCGCGTAATAGATTGGTATCAGAAAAAATACTAATTTTACATCATGATAACATGAATGAACGTCCTAAAATGTATGATGCATTTTTTCCGGAAACGAGAATCCAATGGCCTTCAGCTCTCGAGATAAAACTTCCGCGCCCTTATCGTCTGCTATACGTTAATTGACTCATTTATTTGTGTTCTTTAAATCGTAGAAAAAGCACTACGCAAGTACAAGACAAGCTTTCATGGAATTTTAGTCAATTAACTGAATTATAAAATAAAACTCGGTAAGTTTAATAAAAGTCTCTCGAAAAACTCAACTTTGTGAGTACCGTGAGTGAGTACCTAAACAAATTATTTTAGTATAGCGATAGTCAACCTTACAAGGCATTTGTAACAATACTCGTGTATTCAATTAAAAAATTAAACGCATGACCACCGCTATGAAATAAAATTATTGCTTTCTCATATAATTTCACATTTCTTAACAAAGTGTACATGTTATCTAAGTACTAAAGAATCAAATGTCAGAACTAGCCGAGTCAAATAATCCTGTTGGTAACAAAAATTATACCTATTAGCTACGTATTATAAGCAACCTTCTTGATAGAAATTGAACACTGAGACGAATCAAAACAATACGTGCCGGCAGCGAACACACCCGTATATCAACTTGCATGATACTGAGAAATCATTTTAGTGTTGTAACATACGATATTTGTATTAAGAGAGGCTATGCGACCCTCTGTACTGTTTGACACTTATATTCCTTGACAGATTTTAAAATAAGACTAGTATACGGATAACGGATGGGATATCTCATTAATAGAAACAATTGAATATTACATAATACGATTATAAAAATTTTGTATTTATTAATTTCCAGAAAGGTTTTAACGTAACTTTTTTTTCACACAAATTGACATCGATTATCAAGAGTATGTTGAAGATACAGTGTGGCAGTAATCATGTAACAAAATATGATAATCACTTCCAAACGTCAAGATCTTAGTTTTCGTTTTAAAAGTTAAGTTGTTATTTCAAAATTTGCAAAATCTTGTGAGCCGATCCCACGTGAGCGGGAAAAGGGCACAGAGATGATATTTCTTTACAAAAATATAATCAGTTAAAGTGGAGTATGCAGTCTTGATGTGATGTAATTAATTATTGTAGTAGAATGCAGACCTTGTATTGTTAATTATTAAATGTTACTATTGATTTGTTTCAAGGATTTCTTAGGAAAAATGTATACATTTTTTTACTTTAAAAAGAATGGAATTTAGCTTCATTTTTTATGAGTGTATGATTGTAAATATTTTTATAAAGGTCGACTTAAAGATGATTTAGTGCGTGATATAACAGCCACTGTGCCTTGTAGCACTCGTTTATTAATAGAGTTTAATAAGTATGCGTGCTAACCTAATTGGTGCCACGAAAACAACACGTTACTTGCTTAATTGCTATGTATACTATGTACCACATGTTAACACTCAAATACGAGTCCGTGTTAATTCTGAGAATGCTTTGTGTCTGTACTGGAAATATAGTATTATTATTTTTTCAAAGTGTAGAGGGGTGGGGTGTATTAAATCTATACTAACAGTAAAGGTAATTTCTGATTTTGATGTATAACCAATTACGCTTTTCTTTACATGCTTTTATCCCTAGTAACGAAATATACGTATCATATTAATAAAATATCCAACATTAAACTTCAAAATTACTTCTCAACAAAGAAAATTTCAATATAAATAAAACAATTGGCTGTTAAGCATTTGTCTCTCTGTATAACCTGTACAAAAAAAAAAACAATCGCTAGTGTCAGAGGATGGAACGGTATTAATAACTCGCGGTAATATTTGTGTTTCAATTTCACTATTTAATATGCCATAGTCATGTATATGCTAATATTTAAAAGTATGTATAAATTGAATGTGTTCCGATTTACCGTTAAGCGTTGGTTTAGTTATTGGTCAGTAGAGAGCACGGTCGGACCTCTCGTATGAACTCTGCTCATTGTTTTGACCTTTCGACAATGGTTATTGATCAAAAAGTATTCTAATCTGTATTATGTTTAGAGATAGATTTATTTATATTATGTCAATGATATGATTATTTAAGAAGTAATTAGTCGACTTATACCATGTTTTTAGCTGCTAATAAATCTCGCACTTTTCATTGTTACAGGTAAACATGTGCTAGTATTGTGAGGTAATCGTGTAGTCGTGTGTAAACAATAGACTTATGGGGTGTATTGTGAAATAGAGCTCACATACGACATGTGGCGGACGGTTGTGATTTTAGCATTGGTGGCGTCTGCGGCCGCGGAACTCACAGGACCAAATGTATGCACACGGCAGGAACCGTAAGTACCACACAATCCATTATATTACATTCTACTATGCGGAGTTCTTTAATGGAGCAATAGAGAGTTCGAGAATTTCACTCTAGAAGTCATGAGTCACACAAAAGCTAACTTATGTCGTATACATTATTCTTAAATTGATAAAGAGGTTTTAGTTATTGGCATAAAGAACCTCTTTGTTCACAGTATGAATGAAGGAGCTTATTTAGAACAGGGTCTAGACACAATAACTGTTAACTAATAATGCTTTGCATATCGTATTTGTATTGTTGATACATTGTGCCTATCTGAGGGTCGTTAGGTCGCGTAAGCAATTATCGTATTTGTCAAGTTGACCCACAAGATGATTCATTATTTCATATGAATCAAATACAAGTAACGCGTGTGTAGCTATGCAATTGATGTTGACCCTACAGTTGCCGGTTCCGACAATTATCGTCTTAGTCATTTGCAAATGTATCGTTTTGTATTTACTTCCTAACAATAATGATTTCTAAGTTGACTCCAACTGAATTCGATTAAATATGTTAGGTTATAAAAACTCAATTATTAAGAATTAGGTCTCATTCAAAGTACCAAGTATATCCAACATGAATAAACTTTGAAGATACGAAAATTCGTTTCCATTTTTAAGGTAATTGCGTTAACAGATGTACGTGACATTTGACACAATTGAAGTGTAGAGAAGCGTACAAAGATATTACTAATAAAAAAATCTAGCAAAAATATTTTTTTATTATAAAAATTATATCCAAATATATGTTATAAAGTATGCAATAGAAACATAGTAAAAAAAGTATTGTGTTTATTCATAACCATAATCACTCGCTAGCCTTGGAGATTTCCAAGGGAACAAATAAAAGAAAGTAAGCCTTGTATTAAGGCCAAGTTATCTTTTACCTAACGCCTCTTTGAATCCGTACCGAAGGTGCCTCTTTAACAAGCTATTAATTTAATAAGAACATAGAAATATTTACATATATACGGCTTTACAAGAGACTTGAACGTTTGAATGTGAGATTTGAAATTACGTATAAGGAGATTAAAAATGTGCAAAAAATACAAATAAAGTTCAGACACACACGCCAGTCACGTTTTTATCTTTTTTTATTATTATACAATACATGATAGTTTGCTTTTTAAGATAATTATAATAGTTATTAAAATATTTTTATATTTAATTATTTTAACATAAAGGATTTTTCCCTAATCAATATGGTTAATTTAGTAATGACGCTCTTGTATGCGCAATCTTAGAGAAAGAAAATTTGTATTGTCATACAATCAAATACGGTTGCTACTAGATTTTATTGCAGCCTTTGTATTGTTTAATGTGTTGACTACATTTCCATATTGTTATTATATTGAGCCGCCTAAACAATGTTACGTAATCCAGTCTGGAGCGACGCGGTGGTAAAGGTTGTACGACTGTAGTTTAAAATTATTGAGAACAAATAAAGTATAATAAACATGTTAAATAGTTTTGTTATTTTCTAATTTACAACTAAAGTAGCGGGATCAAGGCCAATGGACATCCGTGATACTAGACGAACCACAAATGCATTTACGTCATTCAAGATTCATTCAAACATACGCTAACCAGATTGACATGCAATGAATTAGAACTAAGTTGTGGTAAATGATATACATAACCCTAGATAAACATTAATACTGGATATATCAATATCGGAACCACATTAACGTAACTATTTGTACACTGTTATAAATTCCATAACGGATGCCAGCTTTATTTGCATATTCCTGATTTGCGGTTTACATAACTATTTTATCGTATCCAATTTAACTGTTTACATATAACGAATATGTTATGCAGTTATTAGTTTCTCGGCCAAGCTTCGCGTTGGATATACTCAGAGAATAATCGCTTCGACTACAGAAACTTTCTATTAAATTGGTTATACTCGAAAGCAGTCTATTAGTACGACTTTACACTTAAATTATACAAATAGCATCTTTGTAGTGTAATTTAAGAAAAAAAAAACTTAAAATATTTTTTACATTGCATATTTTCGCAAATGCTACAACTGCATAAACCAGTATTTACGGTCGTCCCACGCGCGAACTTAAATATCTCGCCAGATAACGCACGCCGTCGGGTCTCAAGTGTATACAGAAGCAATATCATTCCGCTTCCAAGAAGTAGTCCTATCTCCCGCTCTAAATATAGGATATATCTTCCTTAGTGCACTGTAATTAATTAAATAAAGAGGTCAAGGATTCTCATACTTGAGGCATCCTTAATTAAAATTAATATACCGTTTGGAATATACGGGCTACCTTCAAACATGACAAACAGGGTCGTGACATTGTTATAATTATTCACACAATAAAAAATTATCTATCGAATTGTTTAAATTTGAAATAAAAACTTTCATTATTAATGGAAAATATATTCAAAAAGCCATCTTCTCGGTGAATATAAAATTAATATCGTGATTTCTTTGTTGTTATGTTATTAAATCAGTGTGTGGAATTCTAGTGAGTGAGTGTGTGCTCTATGTAGGTATGTACAATTTGCATGACACCTCACACATGAACAGTTGCCCCTGAGATAGGGTCCGTGTTACCGGCGCAGTGCGTACGGTGCGTCCGCTCTACCTAGCCCGACGTACTATTCGGATTTGTATATACGAGTAGGATACTTATGTCCTTGGATGTGAAGGCGGAGGACCGCATACTGTGGAAGGCATTGAGAATGTCATTGCCTATGTCCAGCAGTGGGCAGACAAGGGCTGTTGATGATGATGATGATGATGATACTTATGTCAAGAGTTTAAAGACAGTTGAATTGGTTCAGGACATTTTGTGTTATTAAAAATAATCTATTACACACGAGTGTGTGGATATTATTGTAAGTAGGTCGAACTAGGATGCTATAAAAATAATCCGTAACACCCCGCAAAGTATGCCGATGGTTCGCATATGGTAGAGTTGCAAAAAAATGCTACTGCCGTTTATAATTCTTCGAAAAACTGTACGATGACATGGCCCGTACGTACCATGAATTGTTAAGTAATATCTCTTGGTTATATGAGTAATAAACAATATGTATTCATTCATTATACCTCCGGCGTTGTTTTTGTTGAGTTATTTTAAGAACCTCATAGTAACAAGGGCTTGAAATTCATTATATTTTTTTATTACTCCCCTTAATTATGTATACCAGTGTTTTTTTTTTTTAATTTATTAATTCTTTTAGCGCATAAACAAACAGTTGATGCGTGCCGGATACAGCGTCGATATTTTCTATTCCTTTTACGTACTAAACACGATCAGGTCGATATCATTGACCTGCATAGTATTTTGCAACGTGTCAAGTTTTACTTGATAATTTGATCGGTTTACTTTTTAGCTGCGGCAATTTGATATTGTTAATTTAGTAGATTTAATCCGTATTGGTTAAATTACAATCTATATTTAGAAATAAAATTGTCTGGTTGATTAACATATCCACAGAGATTTATGCTCTGAGTAGACAGTTACTGCTCAATAAAACAATGTCACCCTACCATGTTCTGTTTGCGTGTTAAGCGTGACAATCTCCTATTTCTATTTGCAGGTATACTACATCGATCCGCGTGTCGGAACAACAGCCGTACCAAGTGAAAGAGTACGCTTGGTGCTTCAGCGTTCCACCGCGATGCTCCAAGTACAAGATAAAGTTCCGGCAGGTATACAAAACGCTGACGTTGGTGAAGCACCGGCCGGTGGAAGAATGCTGCACGGGGTACGCGCCGGACGAGGAGGGCCGGCAGTGCGTGCCCGTGTGCGCCGCCGCATGTGTGCACGGCAAATGTGTCGCGCCCAACACATGCGCCTGCGACCACGGTTACGGCGGACCCGCATGCGATATATGTGAGTTGAAATTCCCCTTCCTGGTACCTCCCCTCGAATCCCTAATACCGGCCCTGCATTGAACGGATCAACCTCCCACTCGACCCCTCCTCACGCTCCCCCCTTGCCCTCGACACAACTCTCGACGTTTTATGCTCTTGTAATACAATTGACGCCAATTTTACGATTGTCTGTAACGTAATTGGATTTAAAAACAATTGTGATTCGAGCCGTCTGATGCAGTCCGGTGATTTTATTGCACTTTATGTATTTGTACTGAGTAGTAGTACTTCTCTTGTTATGTAGGTCTAAAGATGAAGTAATTTTCAGTAGTGAAAGGAAAATACTATTCTCTTCTATTTCTTACTATGTGGTCGGAAGCTTATCTGGAAGTTATTGTAGTTACACGGTGCAGAAGACTTAGTTGTCTAATTTTAAAAGGTCAAAGTTTTATCCTAAACTTGAACTATGACCATAGATAATGATTTGGTTATGTTTTTATAGTGTGTATAGTGTGTAGTTTTTATAGCGGCTAAAGTGGTTCTGAAATATAAACAAACGCCGACGGTGTTGACAAGCGATGCTGTAACCACTGTTTACGTAAATCAATGTGGTTAAAGTTTGCAAACGGATTCATTACATTTAAACTTTGATATCGTTTATTATATGGCTTGGTACTGACTCAGTATTTAGTAATTTCTTGGAATAATAAATCTAGATAGTAGTAACTGTAATGTACAATATTGTACTTCTCTAATTCATGTAACTTATTAAGTTAAAGATTTTTGATGACATTTGCAAGGTGATCATTTACGGAATAATGTCGATTTACAATGGACTACTCCAAAAATACACATTTATAGGTTCATATTCATTGGGTGTTTGGTACTATTAGTTACGTCGTTTTCAAAACATCACTATACGTTGTTCTTTTGTTTCCCTTCTCACGAAACCGCCACAATAAGTATTTAATTTATGGTACGGTAACGAGTTAAGGAAATTAAATAAAAAAAACTAAACCACTAATTCATAATTTTTACAAAAATACAGGTTTATTTCTACTAGTAATTTTACTACAAGTGACGCTAGCAATAGATAGATAATTAAATAGAAGAAAGCATGCCATCAATTATGCAAATTTGAAATACTTTCTAGGTCAAGCTAAAACAAACCTTTGTTAGACGGCTCAAATCGATCAGTTATTCTTGGTCCGTATTCTTAGTGAAAGCGCAGAAATGATGAAGGAAAATTTCCGAGTGGGCCATCTATTGATTATTTGAAGTGATTTTTAGGATATGTGGAATACGGACAAAATAGTTATGTACTATCTTAGTAATACGTTATTAAGACATTTCACCTTCTCTATTCGGGCGTGTTATGTATTGACATGTGAATCATATAACATTTAAATCGTCTTAAATTATATCATTTCCGTGAACTCAAACTTTGTTTCTACGTTCTTAATATGATTAGCTATAACATTTATTTCCAGCATGTCCGGACGGTAAATGGGGTCGTAACTGTCAGAATGATTGCCGCTGTTTCAACGGCGGTACGTGCGAACCACTAACGGGCGAGTGCTCGTGCGCACCAGGCTGGCGCGGTGACGCCTGCGAGCGGCCTTGCCAGCTCGATAGCTTCGGCGACGGCTGCCAGCAGAGATGTCAGTGCCAGAACAGTGCCGCCTGCGATCCTGCTAGCGGTGCGTGCGACTGTGCGCCCGGCTATACAGGACCATTGTAAGTACATACTAAATTATACCTTGAGATGTTTGACTCAGTTTGCTTTGCGATATTCGATCCAACTGGGAAGTGAATTTATTTCTTCGACTATAGTCCTTAAACTCTCTCATAATTTATACAAAATTTATGTATAAATAAATTGTTACTAAATTGACAATTGTCTAATCCGAATGTCTTGCAGTTTTTGCCACTCACGGCCGTTATTGGTTGCTAGTAAGTCAAAGATTAAAATTCGTTCTTTGCGTTTTAGATGCGAAGAGAAATGTCCCAGCCAGGAGCCTTGTAAGCAACAATGCAGGTGCCAGAACGACGGCAAGTGTAACTTCATCACCGGCGAGTGTGAGTGTACTCCCGGATGGACTGGAGATGTATGTGCCAATAGGTGAGTAGCATTAACGAGGAAGAATGTGATTATATAGGAAGGAACCTAGTTTAGTATATTTAAAATCAATGGCTACTATGAACTTTGCAGGTGCCATGCTGGCCGTTGGGGCGACAAATGTGAGAGGACTTGCGAATGTGCCAATGGCGCTGGCTGCCACCACGTCACCGGGCAGTGTCAGTGTGAGGCTGGCTTCACTGGAGAAAAGGTAAATTTCTACTTAATATCGGCTTAACGTATTCTTGCTATGCTGACCGATCTCGTTGATAACAAATGCGCTCGGTCAAACATCCGTATTTTAAAATAAACAATTATTATTTAGTGTACGGAGCCGTGCCCGCTCGGTCGGTATGGCGTGGGGTGCGTGGGCGAGTGCGCGTGTGAGCACGGCGGCGAGTGCTCGGCGCGCAACGGCTCGTGCGCGTGCCGGCCCGGCTGGCGCGGCGACCTCTGCGAGCGCCGTGCCTGCCCCGACGGCAAGTGGGGGGCCAACTGCGACAGGGACTGCGAGTGTAACCCGTCCACGACGGATATGTAAGTATAAATACTTCGTTATATCATAATGAACTTGTGCTATTTCTAAAGTAAACAAGGCAACCAATATTTCTCACCTTGATTTCACCATGACAGTATGTATGTAATGTTCATTTGATTACGCTTCATTGGTCTTATATACTAAAGTAACGATGTCAGGGTACCATAGAATGTATCTGATATCGACGTTAAGTACACTAATAGAAGTTCCCTTCATGGGATAAGATGGTAAAAGTGACAATGTTCTCTTTGGCAGGTGCGACCCCTGGACGGGCGCGTGCGAGTGCGCGGCGGGCTGGGGCGGCGAAGCGTGCGCGCGTCAGTGCCCGCTGCTCACCTACGGCAAGGGCTGCCGCGCTGTCTGCCGCTGCGAGAACAGCGGGCACTGCTCGCCGGTCAATGGTACGCACGTCTATATCACACAACACTATCCGGGAAAATAACCTTTTTAAAATCGTAACTTATCAAACAAATGAATCGTAGCTTTCACTATTTCTTAAATCAAGTCTATAGCCTTACACTTTTACCTGTTTTCAGTTTTTTTTCTTACTTAATTTAGATATTTACATGTGTAATATGAAATGTGTGTACGCTAGGTTCGTGCCTGTGCGCGCCGGGCTACCGCGGGCTGCGCTGCGAGGAGCCGTGCCCGTTCCCGCAGTACGGAGACAACTGCGCGCACACCTGCCGCTGCTACAACAACGCCACCTGCTCGCACGAGACCGGACAGTGCGACTGCCCGCCCGGGTAACACTGACATTTTAATTCTCTGTGTTCTTACATAGATTTGTTTTTTTTCTATGGTCTATCTTAAATCTTCGTCTCTTTGTATCAAGTTAGTGATAATTATCTTATTCTTTATAAAATATTACAGATTCGATGGTTTGAAGTGCGATCGGCCGTGCGACGGTAAAACATACGGCCTAAGATGTCGTCAGCCTTGCAACTGTGAAAACGACGCTCCGTGCAATCCTGTTAATGGTTAGTGTACTAATTTCAAATACAAAATGAGTTTATTTATATAATTTACGTAGTTAGTTCAATATTTTTTTAATTCCCCTAATGTAATAGTTGATTTAAAATGACAGATACTGCACTTGTGTAATTATCTATATTGTTATTTGAAACGTAAACTTCTTTAACTACATATATAGCTCTCTTAGTTATCATTAACGGATCTGAGGGTAGCAATTATGTAACATTGTTATGTGGTGTGTAGGTGAGTGCGTGTGCGGCGCGGGGTACACGGGCGCGCGCTGCGAGCGGCGCTGCGCGGCGGGCTCCTGGGGCGCCGAGTGCGCGCTGCGCTGCGATTGCTCGCCCAACGCGCTCGGCTGCCACCACGTCACCGGGCAGTGCATCTGCGAGAGCAGCTGGAGAGGTACTACTTCAACCTACATTTTCTTTCCTAAGTTCGCAATAATTATGCCATTGTATGTTTATATTTTACCAGAACTCGATCTCTGGAATAAAGTAAATTGGGCATTAAGATAATTTACACTCTTGACACTGCGCCTCTGAGTAGCAAAGACGAGTCGCTGGCACTAAATGTGTTAAATCAATAATTTCATATGATGGGATGTCCTTGTTGCATATTTATAAAATGTTTTCTAATTTCTAGATAAGTATTCAAATTACTAGGCTAGTGTTCCATTTCAAGTCACTATAAATCAACATGAAAGCATTTGTAGTGTACTATTTTATCAAATATCTTAGCGGCTGACTTTGAACAGTGCCGTCCGCGCTCCTGCATTCTTTTACATCATGCTATATCTCACACTATGTTTTAAGCATATAATGTTCCAAGTTGCTAAATTTGAAAAAAAAATACTAATTAAAAAAACAATAATGTTTAATTCCAACCATTTTACATTACTTGTTCATATTTTCATTCAATCTATGTAAACAGGTCTTGCTAGGAAAATGGGTAAGAATTATAATAAATGTAATAAATTTAATTTTTGTGTTAGACGTGTTGGGCAAAAAGCTTTTGTATGACAACGTTTGTAACAACTCAACCAAGTCGCACGGAAGCGAAGATATAACTAACAATTTGATACAAGTCGGAGACGCGATGCAAGTATTGTATTTATCGGTAAAGAATAATAAGAATAATGGAACTGATACTAAGAGATTACAATCGGATGAAGAATTTTATAAAGGTGCTTTTAATAGTTGCTTGTCTTTTGAAGTGAGGGATAGTTCGTTCAATCCTCGGTTAATACTCAAGACGATCATACAAACACTGAAGGCGTACGAGCGCAGTCAGCCGAAAGCTGTTCTTATGATTGTGGACAATAAGAAATCGCTACTGAAGTCGAGAGCCATGGTCTGGAAGATAGCGTTTGCGGAGAAGAAAATATATTTGAAAAGCTTCTCGTCTGGATATTTGCCTTATTAAATATGTACAGTTTGAATAAAACTCTGCTTTTTATGGATAACATGCTAGTTTCTTTTTTAGATTTTTTTTAAAATTAAATCTTTATATCCACACGATATGCCACGATCATTGAGTTTCGAGTTTTACTCTTCTTTTCAGAAAACATAGAACAAAGTATACTAATAATGGAAGTCGAGTTTCAAATGTTGATTTTTTAAATGGGCATCAATAAATGGAAAGAATATTTATATTATGGTTTTTATCACATTAGGCTTAGTTTGATAAAATAATAGTAATACATAAAACACTTAAAATGTTTGGATCGAATTCGATGTTGATGCTAGATACTCATGTTCTTAGTGTATTTGCGTTCGATCTCGCCCACGAAAATTCGCCAACGTCGCCATCTCTTGCCAGTCCAACCTTTTCTAATATCAATAAAACTAATATTTTCTTCTACTGTGTCCTGATTACCGAGAGAAACCGTGAAAGAATTTTATTCTGGAAGTCTTAATTGCTTGTATATTTCAGGCGTGCGTTGCGAGACGCAGTGCCCGGCGGGTCGGTACGGCGAGCAGTGCTCGGAGCGGTGCCCGTGCGCCAACAACTCGTCGTGCGATGCGGGCACGGGCCGCTGCCAGTGCGCGGCGGGATGGCGCGGCGCGCACTGCGACCAGCCTTGCCCGCCCACGCACTACGGCGCCGGCTGCCTGCAGATATGTCCGGAGTCACCAGACGGTATCATGTCTAAATTTATCTAGCACCTTAAGACATTAACAAGAATCAAGGAGATCCTTGAGTGACGTCATCTAGGCTTATTTGAAAGTCGGGCCACCGAATTCAAAAAGCAATACTTTAAATAATTCCTAAGGTTATCATATTTAGGACACCCAGTTGTATCAGATGTTGATGCAGTATGACGTTATCAAATAATTTTGGATACATATAAAAAAGAACAACAAACTGCAAATGTTTATTAGTCCAAAGAATTGTTTTTTTTTGTATTTATTACCCCTTGGCACTCACATACAGTACACATGTAAAATGTAATAAAAAAAGTTGTACATATAATATAAAGTGGCAATTTAATTATAAATATATGAACATTCTATGATTTTTTTTATATTAAATGACACTTTTTGATAACGCACTATTATTATATTCTTCAATAAAAAACTCACTCTAAGTCAACACCAGACAGGCTCGAGATGAAATAACAGAACACAAGAATTACAAATTTTCTAACACAATACACTTTCGTAATCCATGTTTTCCAATCGCGCTATTGTTTCATGTCTTTGTTTGATAACAATAGTTGTTTGGTTGCAGGTAACACAACATGTGATCCGGTGAGCGGTAAATACACGTGCCCGAGCGGGTTTACCGGCGTCACTTGCGAGTTCCCGTGCCCGCTGGGCACCTACGGCATCGATTGTGCACAGAAGTGTAACTGTAAGAATGGCGCCGACTGTCATCATGTCACCGGTACGCTTTCATTATTTTTATATTATCTATGTATCTATAAAAAAAAATGGTGTAACCTGTAGATACCTGCATTTCAGGCGAGTGCCAGTGTCTACCGGGTTGGAGAGGCCCGCGGTGCGGCGAGGCGTGTCCGGCGGGCTGGTGGGGCGCGGCCTGCACGCAGCCGTGCCGCTGCGCGCGCAACGCCCCCTGCCGTCCCAACGACGGCTACTGCCGCTGCCCGCCCGGGTACACTGGTGCATACTGTACACAATGTAAGTAATCAAAAATAATAATAAACGACCTAAGCTTACTCATTATAATGTTTTAAACGTACACTCAAGAAGGATTTGTTTAAGTAGGGACCAAGAGTCAGTAAAGGGGTGAGACTTGCAATGAAATCCTAATACTTAATTTAATTTAACTTGTATCATTTCAGTCTGCCCGGAGGGTTACTTCGGGGACCACTGCATGGAGCCGTGCGACTGCCCGGCGCATGGCAACTGGGAGTGCGACCCTGTGCGCGGCTGCGTATGCCGGCGCGGCTACATCGGCGAGCAGTGCGACGTGCACGCCGCGGATGCTATACATATAGACCACGCCTCCGGTATATTAAACATAAATTTATTGTTCTACAAATACCTATAAGATACAAAGTAGCAAACGATTTAAGAGATGGGGGCATAATTTCCAGAAAACAACAGATTGCGATATGCGGCACTATAACCACATCCTAAGTAAATATCTATTCAGTAGGTTCGTCAAACGCCGGTTTGACAACAGTGATGGTTATAATGGTGCTGCTCTGCGCGGCCGCGGCGATCCTGGTGCTGCTCTACTACCGCAAGCGAGTGCGCAACCTCAAGCGGGAGATCGCGCACGTGCACTACACTGCCGACCCCAACCAGCCGCCAGGTGAGTTCCTTAAACTGATATTGATTACACAAAATATTCTTTAGTGTAAATGTTTGGAGTAAAAATTCAAATACTTGACGCATTAATAATTAAAATATTAAGTAGCAATTTTTTAAAGGGGAAGGTGACTTTTATATCTCTTGCTTTTACGTAATTTGACTTGTGGCCCTTGTTAAAGTGTAATATTATTTAGTATGAATACTCACGTAATTATAATTGAATTTTCTATGTTATTTTTTCAGAACAACACTTCGACAACCCCGTATACTCGTTCCAAGGTTCAACACGTAGTGATGAAAGCGCGTCTACGCTGTTGAACAACTCCAATAAGATATTCAATAATTTGAACCCTGGCAGTAAGCTCAATAACGCCACTTTAGAGAAGTTGAGAATGACCGCCAGCAGTTCTAGTGACAGTGAGTACTGCGTTATTTCTTCATGACACATATTGTCTTAATGTACTAGTTTTCTTACTATAAATATTGGCTGCTAATTTACAAAAGGCTTTTATGTAAATAATTGTACACTTATCTACTTATTATTTATTACAGCTTACGATCCATTGTCGTCGTTAAAGAACAAAGACGCAGACGCGACTAACCCCAACCTGTACCACTGCATTGACGACGACAAGCTGGACCACGTCTATGATGAGATCAAACACAAGGAGGGTTATGGTAAGTAACTGAGCACATTTTCACAAAAATCGTGTTAAAACAAACTCCTAACCTTTATAAATACAAATTTATTCAATGATAAAAATGTCTACAGATATTTGCACATTTTTATTCTTACTAATTAAATGGAGCAATATATTTTATAAGATTACAATTTTAAAACCAAGTTAAGTCTATACGAATAAAGATTTCTAGAATATCCCATTATAATCATTGTTACCGTTTCAGAAATGGAATACGATCACTTAAACTACACGCCGCCAGCAAACACGTGGAAACCACACTACCAGCGCATGAACAACGACTTGCCAGCCGTGCACGCCGCGCCGGCGCAGCACGCAAGTGTCCCCGGCCTGCCCACCCCGCCGATACCGCCCTTGCCCAAGCTGAACATGACCCCGATACCACCGCCACGATCCCACGACAATATAGAGGTACCGGTCCCTCCTAAACGGGAAGAAGGAGCATCCTGTATCAAGGATGATGAAAATCAAACACCCTGATGTTATCTCTAAGTATGTGTAATATAAAAGAAAATTTGTGCAAATTAGTGTAACTTTGTCAAAATTATTATAAAAGAGAATTGATATTTTGATATACCTTTTGGACTTTGAGCATTCTAAATTGTTACGCTGTTTGATTTAATGTAAACAAAATAAAATGATAATTTAATTGTTGAAACACGTTTACCGCGCACATTGGGCAGAGTTTAAATAATTACATTTGAAAAATTTGCCAAACAACCAAAAGATCATCATCATCACCATCATATCAACCACACGTCGCCCACTTCTGGGCGTAGGTCTCCCCCGAAGATCGCCATCACGATTGGTCCTCGGCCGCCCTCATCCAGGATGCTCCCGCAAACTTAACCAGATCATCGGTTCATCTAACCAACCAAAAGATATTTAGCCTAAATTAAGGCTCGTATTAAAAAGGCAGCTTTGTTTTGATGTTCTCAATTTCATAAATTATTATTATAAATTTAAAAACAAATCAAAATAGCTTTATGGCGGGAAAATGTTAATTTAATTCTATGGTATGAGCGTTTTATTTTGCTTACATAAAATCTTGTACAAGCACACAATGAGACTGGCGTGTACACAGCCTCTGTTTACTTCTAATATAAGACGTGAACTACGTAGCTGTACATCGTGACGTCACCAGTCAGGTCTCATGTTATTGTGTGCGACTTGTATAAACAGACTGTAAATAGCTCTGTTGGTAGAATTAAGTGTTGTTTAGTGAGTGATCTCTAAACTTTTTCATTTTATTATAATTCTATATTTTTAATTTATAACTTGTCTAATTTTATAGAATTTTTTCATGAAATCAAATTATATTAGTGCCCTAATTAAGATAAGGCGGTAGGTAGAAAAATGTATTGCCGTTTTAATTATTATATTTTTTTAATATTGGAATCAAAAATAATGTTTAAATCTTATAGATAAGATAAGGGCAATGCTCAACATCACTTGTATATGAACTTCACATATTTATTAAAAATCTTTTTAAGCTAAGGTTGTATGTAAAAAAACATTTAGCAATAACTATCACATATCATATTCAAATTTTATTTAATTAATTTACTTTAATAAAATAAACTGCCACCTTTTTTAAATCATCGAAACCTTACTTATGACAATTTTTTGTTTTTGTACATAATTTGAATGCAATGCTCATTTATGTAATTTAATATGCAAGTAAAGATTTCTGTGTTTTTTATTTGCAATCTTACACGCAAGGTTTTTCTTTTAAATATTTGAAATTGGAATATTTTGGTTTACTCTGTGTTTTTTCTTAACGTCCCACATTGTACAATTTCAAGCTTTTTTTTTCACACAATTATGAAATTTAATTTAATTCTATTAAGTGTTGCCTGTTTTTAAAAAAATATATTTTATATCACAAACATAATATAATCTTAGTTTCGGCGGATTGTCATTTATACAATTTATATATTTTTAGATGTAATGTTTAGAGTAAATAAGCTGTTTTGTGTATTTTCTTCAAAGAAAATAATATTCGGCAATAATAGACATTAAATTTCAAAACGTATTTAAATCGGATAATAGTTGTTTGCTCATCGTGGTGCCAAATTATACAAAAAAAAAACAATTATGTATTAATTAGAAAATTTGAAATCTAATTCAATATATAACATTTCAAAAATCGAATAATGTACAATGGCTTTAAGGTTTTTGTCTCGGCTTAAAATATTTACGTTCCTGTATTGGCAGCAGTTTTATTGTAATTTTAAGTAAATTATCATTTCTTAAGAAAAAATAACTAAAAAAAACAATGACCAGAATCATTTGGTACGGGCTTAATATTGTACTGCTGCACTCAGAGACGTTTAATACACACTGAATTAGTTTAAGTGTAGATTTCTCTTTAGTGACCCAGTATAGAGCGCCCTAAGTGACTACGACTGTGAGTGACAATAAGATCGGTTATAACATATTGAATTTATTCAGCATTGAGTTATAATTTTTTTTATACTGTACAAGCTTTGTTTTAATAGCTTTTTTACTAATGAATATTTTGTAAAAAAAATTAAGATCTTCAGAGGCGATATTGAAATCAAGAATTTTATTATCTATTTAGTATACTTTAGTTGTTTTAATTGCCATTTTATTGTTAATGTTTTATTTTGTTGTAGATGGGAATTTTAATGTCGCGTCGTTCGCAGTCGAGTGTTGCGACTGCTGTCAGTCCGTGCGTAACAAGTAATATATGACAATAATATTAAGTTACATCTAGTGACAAGGATAATGTAGGTTAAGGATTTCTCATTCGTCTTTTATTTCTTTGAATATAAATTGAATTAAGCAATAATGAATTTCATCAAACCGCACTCGCATGTACCGCGACAGAAGCCATTAGTCTAAAGTTTGTGATATTCTGTTTAATATAAGACATTTAAATGAAATAAATACACGTTCTTTACAATATATTTGTCGTTTCTTTTTACTATAAGAAAGGTTTTTTTTTCGAAAAAAAAAGCAATAAATCTAAGACTTTTTTTTACCGAAACACCGCAGTTACTCAAGTCTTGCGTAAATTGTCTATCGTTTAACATTTCTAATATTCCGGGCCTCACGTACAATAAATACGCTGTTCAAAAAGCAATATAAAATCATTTTCATGCGTAATTAGTTTGTAATTACAACCCAGCAAATATTTATACAGATGTTTGAGTGTGGCAACGCGTGGATATTTCAGCAAACACGCGTTGAACACGGTTTATTATAAAACCATGGTTGGTATATTAATAAGGCAGTCTTAGTGTTTTGTGACGAAATAATGTGTTGTTTTCCGTTTACGAATTTATCGTGATATAAATTGTTTCAACATGAAATTTTTAACTCTACTTTTTGTGATAAACGTACATGTAAGTAAATATTTATGTTATTAAGGTTGTTATAAAACACGTAACATATATATTTTTTTTAAATAAAATAGTATATTTTTATTAATTTACTAACATTTGTTGTAACCAATGCTGGTGTGCTTAGTGGGATTCGAACCCAGGACCGCGAGTTAGGTAGTCCTTACCCATAACCATTATGCTTATTGGCGTTATTTGTTATCAAGGAGCTATTTTCAGGTGCATGCAGCATCTATTTATGGAGACTTGCGTGATGTTATGTCATCGTTGGAAAACAGCTTTCAGAAGATGATAACAGACGTTGTAACTGATGTAAGAGACACAATTGATTGTACTGTGGATGCTGTTGAAAGTGCTTTATCATTCGGATCTACAAGCAATCATAAATGTAGGGCAGCTTTGAAAGAATATCAAGATAAGAATGATAATAGAAAATATATACCATCGAGTATTCTATCTGATGACTCATTCAATGTTCACAATGATAGAAATTACAACAAAGATATATCTAGACTCTCGTTAAATGAGGATTTAAAATATCTACCAATCGATGACGATCGCTTGATGAATATTAAATCATTTCTCAAAGATGAATTAGAAAAGATGTCCGCGAGTATGCGTATACAATTTAAACAATTAGAAACTGAGGAGAAGTCGGCGACAGACGCTTTAATAACATACATCAATATTCTGCATAAACTGAAACATGATAGTAAAAATGATTCCGAAATGAACGAAGCCAAGCGGATGTTGGACGGTGCTTCGAAAATTTTAAATGTCAAAAATCATAACACCAACAACGCAAAGGTAAACAAACTGTTGACAACATTAGAAGGCTCACAACACGACAATGGTAATATAACGAATACGTTATCAAAGATAGCCGACAATAAATTTACAAATAATATGGAAAATTCACCAAATTCATCAACGAGAAATTTTAAAGATATATTTAAGAAGCCACTAAGTACAACTCGTGAAGACAATAAAGGGGAAATTAAACAAGAGATAGAACATTTGAAAAGTTCACCATTTAATGTTATATCTCATAGTAATAAAGATGATAAGGATGAAATTGACTACGATTCGCTCTTTGGTGGCGCTCACAGCGAAACAAACGACGACGCAATAGACGAAGCTACTAAAATACTAGCAGACAGTAAAAAAACTAATTCTATTTTGAATAAATTTTTCGCTACATCTTCACAAGCTGGTAATAGCATCTTTGATAACTGAAGCATTTATTTTAATATGTTACAATATGTTGTTAAGTGTTATTTTTAAGTTGACACGACAATACCGCGTGATTTAATCAACGATAAAGTTAATGAAATTCATCCATTAAAATCTAATTGTGGTTCTTTTAATGGTTAAGTAAATGGTAACTAATCGTTCTGATATGTAAAAAAACATTTAAATATAAATATTATTTTGATTGACTCTAAATAACCTATTTACATTTATTTGAAATACTTCTTGTGGGAACACTGAAATTATTTATTGTATTGTTTATATTACATTAAACGATCTAGAGGAATCTGGAATTGAATAAAACTTCACTTTCTATATTATAACATTTTTATTAACAATATAAATAGATAAATTACAAATTTATTTTACTACAATTGAGCTGCGCTACTCTACTGCAAACAGTCAAATGTGCTTAATCTTTAAATACATTACCTACACATTCCTTCCGATTGCTCTTTGACAGGGACCTAAACTATGCACCAGTACATTACCTAGTCCTCGTACTGACAATTTATATTTCACAATAATTCTCTATCAAATGACATCACTATTCCAGTGCTTATCTATGGTATTCTATAATACAGTTCCATCGACACAATAAGCATTCTCATTCGTTTATCTGTGCACACAATTGTCTTTAAATTTGATTCCAAGTATATAATACATAATGTAATACGCTATTAACGTATATCGTTATATCTTCAATTCCAGTCCAATGTTAAAACCACTGATTTATTCAGTAAAAGCGTATCTAAACTTATTGATATTTACAACAATGAACTTACGTATAAAATATGATGTTTAATTACAGCGTCGGATTTCCGTATAACGTTATTATCATCAGCTCACTATACGTCCCCAGCGAGGAGCCTACTCTATTATTAGCGGTAACTTAAATGTTACGTACTTCAAAAGATTTTTTTACGTATGTAACTTTTTCGAAAATCAGTAGAAGTAGCCAGCTAGATAGATTATATTGCAATTCTAGCGTTTATTTTTTCCAATACAATTCAATGCATTTATCGTCGTCTGTGAAAATTGCAGTCTCAATTTAATTATATGCAGAAATTTTAGTTTTATATTTGGATAAAATAATTATCTTGTACAGACGAGACGTTGAAATGATTTGCGGTATTTTACCTAGTTTAAAATTATGTAAAGAATTATTCTTTGGACTTCTGAAGTCTGTTTACATTCCATCTCTTGGCTGTACTCCGTACGTTATTAGGAAATCCGACATTGATTCGTCAATTCTAATCGCAATAAACCAAATGGGTGGTCAGACGCGGCCGACGTCGCAATTCGTATTGGAAAGCTCCAGTGAGAGATCAGCGTTCATTATTAGAAATACTTGTAAAATTGAGCAAGTATCACTTAAAGTAAATTGTTATATTGTACTTATTATCATAAGGAGAATTTTGTGTTGGGCTTGTTATGGTATGTGATAAAAAAAAAACATGTGACATTTGATTTCGTAAAAAATTATAACAATTAAAATCGTTAAATCTACGCTAGTTTTGATGACTGAATTTAAAATTATACATTTCTTAAATATTATGAAATTTGTTATATTTTAATGTACATGTTCTATTCTACGACAATTGATATTATGTATAGAAGAATATTTAAAAGTGAAGGTTTACGTCGAAGAGATAGCGATACAGTGGTAGATACACTAGTTCTTATTTTAAATCGATATTCGTTTTCTACCTAAAGTTATATGTTAATTCGTTAAACCAAATGAGAGCTTAAACAAAGTTCATAGAAGAAGCGAGGTGTATCATAAGAAATTACGACAATGTCTCTACTCCACTATGTTACTTCAATAATTTACCAATGACGTTGAACACAGACAGCATCGATTTGGTGGTGTTTCGTTCATTAATTTAATACTATATCTATAGTCAAGAGCAATGAATACGGGTCAACTAGAGACCGAAAGAAAACTAAAAATTTTGGAAACCAAGAATGTTAGCTCAATCAAATAAATGGTGTTAAATATACAAAATTATTTCCCATAGATTAAAGTAATAAAATAATCACCATACTTTATTTATTAAAAATTATATAAAGAAAAAAGTGCCGATCTCGCATTAAAACACAACTGGGAAACATGACTTTTTTGTACAACAATATGTTTATTATCAATATGGTTTCTATATCCACTTAAAAACCGATAAAAAAAAACTTAAGTCCAGTAATTTTGGAGTTCCAACCTAAAGTCTTCCTTTTTCAAATTTGATTTTTTTTATGACGTAACCTTGCAGTAACTAAGAAGTGTTAATACCTCAATGTAAGGGGTAGTATATTATATATTAAACACAGTTTACTTTATGGAGCTACCATTAGTTTTAGATTTCTTCATTCTAGTTTTATATGTCTTTTTAAGTGATTCGGATTCATTGCTCTTGAGTGTATTTGTCCAAACTACATACATACGTTATCTAATTTTATTACTGCACAATTACGTTTTGATTAATTTTATATAGCGTTATAGAACGCTTCAATTTTTTTTTATTAAATTATTTATTTACGAACACTACAAAAATGTTCTAAATATCGAAAAATTTATTATAAATTTATTAACATTACTTTTAATATTTCATTTTTAGGTTAGTTATTTTTTTATAAATTAACGTTACATTACATCGTTGTTGGCGACAAATGGTCAGGTTGCATGGCAAAAGTAATTTCGGTTCCTTTATTGTCATCATATTTGTTGTAATGACGTGATTAATTGAGGCAGAGGATATAGAATATGATTATAGTTAAGAATAGGTAAGAGTTAGAAGGATAGTCGATGAGTGCGTAAGGTAAATGTTGGGTGCAAAGTTTAAGAACAATGAGAAGAGATTACACTACTACAATGTACGTGTCGTGGAATAGAACACGTGCGGGCAGGACGGGTGTGCGTTGTGTTGCGCTGCAGGGCGCCCTCTCGCGGCTCCTCGCTGCAACTCGCTTGCAACTCTCTTCATATAATTACAACTTAAAGTTACAAAAGACAAGTAACATTTAAAAAGAAACGTATCTATTGATAGCACTGAGATCCAATTAAAAATAAAATTCATTGCCATCGATAGCATGTAGACATTTATACCCCGCATTAAAAGTCCTCGTTTTCATTAGCATAATTATAAAATATTTTCTCTGGTAGGAAAAAAAACTTTTAGAGTAACTATTTAATCTTATATACTACATTGCTTTTCTGCTGCATCCTCTTACCTCTAACCAGCGCTCACTCAACATTCCGCATGAAACTTTTTGTTTAAACCAAAATAATAATAACATAATCACTTTGATAACACAACAAAAACTATAAGAGAATTTTGCAACATCTGTATCTAAATCTAGTATCCAGAATCGTATCACCTGTATGTTTGGCCTGAGAATACAATTACAAACAAATTGTAGCGAGAGCGTGGCACGGGGGCACTGCAGGTGGCGCGGCGTCTACGAGGGCGGCGGGCAGCGCACCAGCGTGGACGTGGCGATCTGGTTGAAGTGCTTGTCGATGGGCACGCGGTCGTCGTAGAGCGTGGGCGCCTGCAGGATGATACCCGCCGTGCCCACCAGCACCGCCAGCGTGAAGATCCACAGGAACAGCCGGTCGAGCACCATCGCTACGTACTTCCAATCTTCTTTCACCTTAAACATGCATTTTAGAAGGTATCTAGTTACCAAATATATTTAGCATTTAGTAATTACATAGGTAGTATCTTAAACTGTCCACGTTAACTTTTCCACAAGGAAAAATACCTTAGTAGAATCTTCTAACATTCTGGTGTGTTCCGCGATAAAGCGGACGCAGAAGCAAGTCTTGTGCATATGGGGTGGACAGGCGGAGTGGCTGAAGCTGGGCGGCGGGTCGGGCACCGGGCTGAGCGCCTCCTCCTCCGACCCCGCGCCCCCCGCGCTCAACCCGCCTCCGTCGCCACCGTCGCACGACCCGTGCACCACGCAGCTCCCGCCGAATCGGTTGCTTTCACCCATTCTAAGACAATCAGAACAATTGACATAAGAAGAAAATATAAAGAAAAGGCTCATCGTCTCTAAGAACAATCAAATCTTGACATCATAGGTGTTTTTAATTTGATGTTAAATGTCTTTTATTCATTTTGTATTAAAAAATAGGGTGCTAATATAAGGTGTAATTTTCGAAGGCCGCCGCAGAACGCAAGTTTGTATAACTCAAAAACATTTATTTAACGCCTTTGCAGGCAATTTCTCACTTGCCACTTGTAGTAGAACATAATCAGTTACCCCGAATTGACGTAAGTGGTGTGCGTGAGGTCCTCCTTGCTGGGAGTGCGTGTGAGCGGGCGCGGCGGCACGACGGGCGGCGGCCAGGCGCCGGGCGCGCAGCAGTCGTCGTCCGCCGCCGCCAGCCGGTAAGGGTAGAGCGGCCGCGCCGCTCCGCCGCACCGGACCACCACGCCGCACGCCGTGTATCGCGACCTGATCATAACAAACAATTATATTAAATCCAGTTAAGATTATTCCTTTAGACCGATCGAATCCAGCTCTGTATAACAACTGGAAAAATGTACACCCACACTGGAATGCTCTGAGTGAGACCCATTCTGAATATCATTGTGATACTTATCGAGGGAGTGTTTTACCGAAGATCCTGTAATAAAAGTAATAAGTAATCAAAGATTTTTTGCAGAAATGATTACAATCCTTCGTAATATAATTCTTAATGAATTTAGGAACTTTCCAAAAATTACATTCAGCCGAGTGTAAAAATCCGGTTCCGTTGTTCCGACTGTGCGCGACTGTACTCATATCCAGCGACAAAACAAAGCGGCTCCCTGAGTAATCCTCTTAAAATATTCGGGTATATGTAAGCTACGTTACTTTGTAACACTGTATTAGACCTTCGAGAACAAAGGAATGCAACTTTGTCTAATACATTTTAATTTCAAAATGTTACTTTTAAATGTAAATTTTCCCAAATCAAATTGACTACGTGTGTAACCTAGCCTTTCCTAAGTATCGAAAATGCTCCATTATAATTGATTTTGATAGTACAACACTCTTTAGAGATAGAATTCGTTTTCAATCAATTTTGCCCGAGCGGCGAACAATTCGATTATGAGCTACGAATAATGTAGCAATTTAGAAGAAGGCTTGATCCGCATCTTGTTTAGATATGAATTATTAATGCTGGATAGATAACTCGCTCGATAATCTTTTGCTCAGTTACCCCTTAATTTTATAAATTATTATTTATAATTGTTAATAAATTACTCGCGCATTCTTTTTCCTTCATTTAATAGTTGAATTTTTACAGTAATTCCAACAAGCTCGTCTGTACGTCGTATAATTAATTGACGTAAAAAACAATTGTGATCGCCGTCAAGATAATCTCAAGTAATAATCTTTGAGTACACAGCAACCGCATTGTAGCGTGCGGTCTCATCAATCCCGGCTATTCATTTACGTAACGATCTAAAAGCGCCCAGTAACGCGCTTCGCGTACCACTACGTTGATTATTGAGAAATGGACTAGGTTACGAAGCACCTTGCGTAATTAATTCTGACACAATTCGCTAAAGAATTAAAGTTTTTGTTTATTTATATTAATTCAAAAATGTACACATCTACAGAAAAGGAACATATAAGCAAGGACATGTCTGTCAAGGGAATACGCGCGTTATACAAAGTTCCTGTCTTTGAAATATCTAATTTCAGCTTTTGGTAATAGTCGCTGCCTCTGGAATAGTGGTTAAAGGTTTGTGGTCCGAATGAATTTGTTGTTGAAACCCTTCAATATTGTTTTGAAATCATTTCGAACGATTAAATTATGACTTCATTGTTTACACTAAGTTGATGAATATTGAAATGAAAGGCGCAATGTTATTTTATGTTAACGTAAGTAAATATTTGTATATTGAATAAAATTAATTTGGAATACAGTATCCAATTTGATTTTTATAATTATTTTAAATCTAAAAGAAAACTGCGTAGAGTTTTAATTAAAAAATATATATATATATAAATAAATTAAACGTGTTCTTCTAAACACTTAAAAAAACACAAACAGACTTTATACACCGTATAAGCTTTTATTAGTATTAGCCATAGATTAGTTCAATAATCATAGTTTCTATATATGTCCCCGGAAAGGTCTTTAATCTTAGTAGTTTGATTTCATAGATTTTGGTCGTTTAAGATTCCTTTCAAATATAATAATCAATTAAACAATAGACGTACATTGAAGGTCCAATGCTGAAAACCTTTGTTTTCTCACAATGTGATTATAGGAGGTCAATAAATGTTAAAGTATACAAGTGTTTCTTTTCAGAGAAACATGGATTCCTATGTTATATTTAAAAGGTTGTAAATAAACATTTTGAGTGGAAATATGTAAGTTTAATAATGAGTTATATCAGAGCTCGCAAGCTCGAGTGTAAGTTGAGTAATTGTGAAGTTAGGGCGTTGTGGACACCGGCGGGGCGCTGCTCCACTGCTCGTTACTGAAGTAGATATTACACCCGATATTAAGTTGTTAGGAACTTGGGAACCGGGTACACCGAGGGAAGGGCCGCCTGCTAATAACTACGGGTCCACGCTATCATAGAACTTTGTACACACAATTCTGTTATATGAACAGTCAATGTGTTAACAATATTGACTTTTAATTACTGCCAACTCGACTTAAGCTTTCCTATACATACATTAACGACACTTGAGGCTGTTTTTCTTTGATGGGATCTATAGAACTAAGTTCTACACTCGGAGACAGCAAGGTTTGCCATTGATAGATCCATCACGGACAATGTTATCTTCATATTTAATACATAGGCTTATATACTAGTGAAATAAACATATGAATAACCCATCGTTAGATTGGGCTGTGCTTGGCAGTTATAAGCACCATGCAAGATGTGCAATTCAAACCATAAAACAGTAATATTGAACCATTGAGGTTTTATTTAATATACATTATGTAGATGAAGCATCTTTTTTTTAATCATATAAAAAGAAGATGATGAGATTGAATGTGGATGGCCAAAAGGGTAGAGGAAGACCGAAGCAGGTGTAGATGGATTGTGTGAAAGAGGGCATCCGTATGAAGGGTGTGAGTTCAGATGGAAGAGTACGTACTGTGCCGACCTTCCATAGAGAAAAGGGCAGGTTGTTGACGATCTTGCTTTAATCCGTTACATAGAAGAACGTAAAATGTTTAACTAAAACAGTTGTAAAAACCCCTTGATACAAATAAATAAACACGAGCTTGAGAAGAAATAGTTTATCAATGTTTGTTTAACATTGGATTCGTGATCGTTGAAAATCGCAAGGTCAAAGAGAAAATAGAGAAAAAAAAATTGGTTCACCGAGCGTGCGAGCGCTGCCTATAACTTTCACGAGCTACTTTATTTTATTAGGGCATCAGACGTCGGCAACGAAACTTTAATTTAACAGACACTTTTATCGTATATGTAACCTTATTTACTTTTGCAAAAACTTTCTCCATGTTAACATAACAGCTGGCAGATAAGGGTATCTGCAACAATATCATATAATAACACCACCAATAACACCACCATAACGTACGTAAATTTTTAACAGTGCCTAAAGTGCGAGCATTAGATGTTGCTTTCCTGTGCTAATTTACTAGACTATAGTAATTTGTCAATAGAATTTCACTATAATTCATGTGAGACTTAATAAGGTAAAGACCAAGAAGAACAGTATTAACATAGCTCGTCGCTACTTACAACTTAGGCCTTATTAATATTAAAGTTATCCGGGTGGCGGTGGTGTTAAGCTGGTCTACAACTTTGCCTCTGAAAGTCACCGAGAAGTTATAATTAATTTACATTTGTCATCGCGAGGTGTCAGGGGCGAGGGCGCGCGGGAGTTCCGGGGGAGGGGAGGGGAGGCTCGCATGTTTATCTTATCTCTTATATGAACTCCGATAGCTTCGATTAATATAATTAACCAAATTACTGTCGAATATCTCACATCGACATTTGGTCTCATTTGCAATAATAATTCGGTCAAATTATATGGCTTCAATGACGAGTAAAATTTACCACATCAAATCTAATGAAATCGTTTTTAAATGGGATTTTAATAAAAGTAAAAAACTGTAACTAAAACTACTACTAAAAACTAAATATAGATTTTTAAATATACCATAAATACTACATTAGTGTCTATTAACAGACTCTCAAAGTGTCGTAAAGTTACTTAATACTTGTATGATAAAGGTACTTTAAAATATTTTGTAAAGAATCATTTTTTAAATTAAAATATTACTAAAATTTCTTGTACCATTCTAACTAAGCTTTAGGCTTGTGATGGCATATAATTTAGGACTATAGTCGAATGATTGGAACCTTCGCCCACTTAATTGGAAATCCTTTACTTTAACAATCATGGCGCTTTCTAAATTACCTGGTTGTGTCGAATTTGTATTGCGGCCTCTTCATGAAGAGCAGCCGCGGCAGGATGTGTATGAACACCCGCTTCACCCAGGGCGCCATGCGGTGCGTCTGCGGCGACCGGAAGTGCACATTTAGCACCACCACCGTCACACATATACTGAAAACATACAAGCGATATATAAAACCTTGTCATTAAATTATCTTCATAGCATATTAATTAATAACGCGAATATTATGTTTTCTTTTTAACAAAATTGTACGAACGTATCGACGTGATATTTAAGACGGTAAAAGTTAGTGTAGAGAAATAAATTGAAGCCTCGATAGGCTAGTGGTTAAGGGTACCGATTACCGATCACGTGGTCGAGAGTTCGAATCCCGCCATTCGACTATTATCGTGGACCATATCCTAGCACAAGCCTAGAGCTCAGTTGGAGTGGTAAAAGAAATATTAGTGAATCAAAAATAAATCTGCTAATATTAAAAAAAAAAAAGAAGTACCAACATTACTTTCAAGAAAATCTTTGATTATGTATTTTGAACGAATTTTGATTAACGGTCACCATTAGTAAAGGAAACGTTTGTAAAAGTCTGCGACGAGTCGATAAATTACTTGACCGATCGTGTTAAAACTTTAGCGTGTTCTGAGCGTAAGAAAAAATACTACTAAATTAAAAAAAAAAATGTTAATCAGCTTTACTGAAAGTTTGTACTTATGAACATTATTTAATATTACTTGTATTCTCATGAAGTTTTTAATAAAGCTCAGTAAGAATACCATTTTATTGAACATAACAAAGAAATTCAATTAAGCGAATGAGGCTAGTAACCGCGATACTGCAAGTTCACGGAAACATGTAATGAAGACAGTAATTAATCAAGATTTATCACGTGATCTGCACGCTTTGTCCACCTAGGGTTGCCACTTATAACATTTAGCACAAAAAAAATTTTTTCTCTGATTGAAACCGAAACAAAAATAAGTCATAGTAACATGGTATAAACTGAAATATTTAAAATGAATAACCACCATTATGGTATTTTTTATTATTTTACTAATATTTCTTGTGAACATCCCTGGTAAGCTAGTCCTTTAAGTTAAATTGTATCACTTAGCATAGATTCAGTATGTGACATCTACTAGTGTATTCCTTAGTATGGACTCTTAGTCAACAATTAAAGACTGAGTTACTTTGTTATTGATGCTAAATAAAGTATTATTTTACACTATTCTATACTTTGAATTGTTTTAAAATCCACTCACTTAACTATCAAAATAATACTTCATTTAAGTTCAAAGTAGAAGAAGAATTTGAAGCACATTTGAAGTCATTTTGTTAATATTTGTTACCTGTGAGTTGAAATGTATGTTGGGCCGCGACATGGGCAGGCCGGCGGCGTTGGGCAGCAGCGGCGGCGCGTACGGGGACAGCGGCCGCGAGCCGCCAGGCGACGACACGCTGCGCGACCGCGCCTGGCAATGTTACACGTTCCAATTAAAGTCTCATCAACAATATTTAAACGTAAGATAACTAGGCATGAGACAATCCAGATACTTACACCCATGGCTTCATTGAATTGCCTTTCCTCTTCCATCTCCAGTGAAGATTCGCTCTCTGAGAGGTGTCTGCACAATGCTTCACGTCGCTCAACCTATTAATTAAATTAATGGCACAATAATTAAATTTGCTGTTTTTTTCTTATTTCAAAATAAGATATAATAATGAATTCGTAAAATGCTTTTTTTTTTTTAAGTAACATTCGATAGTTTCGGCGATAAACAATAAAAAATGTGGGTCAAACCTCTTGTTGCAGTTTTCGTTGCAAGCGAACATTCTCATCTCGTATATATTTCTCTTCAAGTGCAAAACGATGCATCTTCTCTTTGTTTTCATTCTGCGATACTGCTAATTGATTTCTATGCAAAAAAAATAACATAAGTAAGCAATTTACATTATCCAGTTCGATCATGTCCAGAAGACTTACCTTAATTACCAACACTTGAGATCTTAAAACATAAAACTTTTACAAGTGATGTTTATAAAAAACGTTTTTTTTATATATTCCGCCCCTATATTCCATGATAAATATTTTGACGTAATTTTGACCTTTGTACCAAAAACCCAATTATGAAATGATTAAAAAAATTAACTTACCTTAATTTGACAACCTCGGAGCGAAGTGTTTGGATGTGGTTACTTAAATTAGAAGCTGTGTCGCCATTACTAATGTCCCTGGCAGAAAGAACCATTCATTGTTTTATTCCAAATTAGAAAAAGAAAAACTTTCAATAATAGAAATGAAATTATTTCACAGAAACATTTGAAAAACATTTATATAATTAACCATACCATGATCAGATAATGTAAAGTAAGGGGATATAATAAAAAAAAAGAATAAAATTCTGACAACAAATTCACCTAGGACTGGCTGGATCGGAAACGGGCTGGTCCAGTCTTATTTGCAGTGAACGTTTCTCGGCTTCCAATTTATCCATCCTCTTCCAAAGCCTGTTCACCAAAGCCTCTTGCTCCTGTTCTAATGTATTTTCAAGCTCTACCTGATAAAAAGTTATATGATTATATTACTTAACATACAAAGACAATCCAGGAATTTTTTTCCAATATAATTTATTAAGTTCACTGCAATAATATTGTGCATGACAAATGTAATAAATTGACAGTAAATAAATTTTACTTTTGAACGCCATTTTGAAACACTTCATGTAATGTAAAATGGTTGCTTACCTTCTCCCTACGAAGTCTCTCTAAATTAGTTTGCTTAGCTAGAGTTTCAGCTTCCAGTTTCTCAATTTTGCGCATTAATTTATTGACCAGACATTCTTGCTCTTGTTCCAATGTAAGTTCTAAACGACATTTCTCTTGACGCAACTAAAAGAAGAATAATTTACAATTAAAAACTAAACTGAATATGATCATCATTTTAATCATTATTGGCTCCTGAAATACAGAGCAACCTAGTTCAGGAGCCGAGGCTCCCACAAAATTATGTATCAAGGACAATAAGCCATTTTTCTAGTAAATTTATTAAAAGAACATAATTTATAATAGAAACACCTTCTATGGGTGACATTGACTTGATATTTTTAAATTGATTGAGCATTTCTGAGAACTTGAATATAATAAAATCTCTTACTTGGTTCAATTTCCTGGACAGATCATTAGTAAGACACTCTTCTTCCCTTTCATAGTGATGAGCCAAAGTCTCTTTTTCTTTCTTCAAAGCTTGAATCTTCTTTAAAAGTGTATTGGAAATATATTCCTCTTCTTGTTCTGCCTTTGCTTGCTATAACAAAAAATCATTATCAGTTATTAATTTATTCATAAAACAAAGACCAAAAATTGTAGCATCGGCCAGTTGCAATACTATCTGTATGAAGAAGTATTAATCAAACTTTAATGCTTTATTAAATAACTTACAATAGATACTGAAGCCTGCCTCAAAGCCCGATTTTCTTCTTGTAAAGCCTTCACACGCAGTTTATATGTATCAAGTTCCACTTTCAACACTCTAAAAAAAATTAATAAAACAAACTTAATATTGAACATAACGAATGCTTGTAATCAATATTTTATAATTTTAAGATCAATATAATTAGCACCACTATTCATTTCTTAAACTAATCAAGGGAACTTTTACAAAATATAAATAACTAATTCAATAAGCAATATCCATTGTACCCAAATCTAGCCTCTTTCAATTATTTATTTTTTCAATTATTTATTATTTTTTAATTTAACATTTTACATGAATAGATTGTTGGAAATCTGGAGCATTCTATCAATTGGAATTGAAATAAAAACAGTTTTGAATCAAAATTACAATTAGCACCAAAAAATGACCAAAGCTAATTCTCATTTATTACTAATGTGATCGCCATTTAGTATTAAAAATCATGAAATATTTTATAAATCTCGCGGTGATATATTTTTTTAAGTCTTGTTGGATTACTGTATTTTTTTTAATTTTCTATGTAAAAATTAATTCCTAAATTTTTAGTTCTTATAAATAATGATTACTGATCAGAATAAAGACTCAAAATGAAAAATAAATACCTATTTTGCTGTTGCAAAGACTCGATTCTCTTCTGCAGCTGATCGCGAGACACAGTACTGGGAGGAAGCATTGCTCCGCCATCGAGAGAACTGGAATCGCTTTCTGATGCTGAATCGCCCATTTTGTTACCTTAAAATCGTGATTCGTACGTGTCAAGAATATTTTAATATGATTCTTAAAAACTATGTATTTTAAGATGTTTTGAATACCTGGAGAAACTACAGTATCATCCATTTGCACTGCACGAAAGAATGACTTCGGCAACAAAATGTCATCAAGTAAATAAGAAATATTGAAATTCAATTCCTCAAAACCCTTAAGATTTAATAACGTAATGTTAAAATACGTAATAATTAGATCCGCGCGCTGCAATAACGTGATATCAATGTTATAACAAGCACTATCGTTAATATAAGAAAATAAATTTTGTTTGAATAAACATGGGTATGTACGGACTTGCTTTTCGTTGCAGTTGCAAGATCAGCACAGATTAATAAAAATAAAAAAAATACATTTAACTATAAGTAGAACCAAAAACCAAACCAAAACCTGTCAAATCATAAAATAGAAAAAAACGATGAAAATGGTTTAGGAATATTTTGCACGTTATTTGGAGAAACTATTCTCACTACGTATATAAAAAATATAATAAGTTATGAGTTAGGTTCTACTACCTATAGTTCGTATGGAGGCTTGATAGGAGGCTTTAAAAACTTTTCATGAATCATCAAACATCAAAATGTTTTTAAAACACGATGATAATCGAAATTGGAAAATTTGAAGTATATGTTAGAAATTTGCAAAAGTTATTATAAAATGGTTGTTGATTTCATAATTTTAGGTAACAGATTACAAAATAATGATCAGTATTGTAAGGTTTTGTACCAGTTCTAAATAGCAACACAGATAAAAAAGGTACAAGTTAAAAAAAGTGACACACACGCCATAATGTAAATTGCTTCTAGATTTGGCGTTTGAGTTAAAATTTTAGCATTTTGATGCTAAAAGTTATATTTTACTGTATACATATGGCATTTAAAATGTCCTTAGTTAATATTGGTAAGAAGCTGATGAATACAGTTACTCTACTCCTTGTTAAAATATCACCTTGAATAGGATTTAGGTTGGTCAAAAGAATCGAAGCCATTTCGTTCTGTCTCTTTAAACGGTTTGAGAGGCGATTTCTGTGCTATCTATTGTAGTTAGTTAGTTGGTGGTGTAGTTTATTGAAATGTTACAAAAATCGTGATAGTTGATGGATTTTCGTATCGTCGCCATAGTTGGGATGTCCGCGCGATCCACGAAGTCATTGCTGATGTTCTTGTATGTACAGTTCAGGGTGTATGAAATATCTGTCAATGAAATGGTTCATCGTCAAAATGTAAAAACCTAACTGTGTTATAAGTTTAAGTGTTTCAAAATAACGTAATCAATAATTTATAGTCATTAAAACACTTACTGTTAGTTATGATTTAAGAGTAACATTTTGTAAACAAATCATATCACTCGAGAAATATTGAAGTTACATGTATAGTTATAACTGTTGTTCTGTAAAACAATGTTAACGGGATTTAAATGAATAAAGGACAATTATAACATCCTTGAAACTTATACATTTTACGAAATAACAAACATACAAAGACTGACATATAAATTGCAGGCTAAGTATTTGCAATGGCTCAATATTATCAAATAGTTGGGCAAGGACCTTCACTGACACTTGAAGATTTACAAAGATATTGCCCTAATATATGTTTGGATGGAATCATAGTTAACCAAGAAGACCAACAGTATGGCCAACAGCAAGTAAGTATAAATATACTCCTACTAAAGATAGACACAAAATTAAACTTAAATGTACAAATACTATTAAGAAAGAAGAACATGTAATGCTTTTTACACAATTTTTGATTATTACAGTTAAAAATAATGTAGTTAATTTGGGTTAAATTATTAACCAGCAGTCCCACAAACTCATTCCAGCAGTATTATTACTATTCTTTGATAAAACATTATTTACTTAAGGTTGTAGTGCAACAAGCTGATACATCTAGTGATATAATAGTGAGTGAAGGTGTCCAACCTCAACTGGTTGTTGGAGATGGATTGCCTTATCAACAACAATACATTATACGCCATGAACCCCAGCAAACCACCAGAACAGAGTTCCAACCCCAACAACAACAACAAAATCAGCAGCAACAACAACAACAGCAACAACAAGCTTTACATAGACATCAGGTGAGTATACTTTTATATATATATTTGTATATTTTATATAAGATTAATACACTTTTTATTAGATACTGAAATAAGGTTACCTACCACACTCAATATTGTTAAAAGGCAACTAAGGATGTCCCTTAGTGTTAGTCAAATAACTTTATATAAATAGATATTTATTTACACAAATTATGTAAGACATGTTGCTTTATGTTCTACTTAGTAAATTTACAGATATAACATTTATTATGTTTACAATGAATACAATGATTCTGCATATGGGAAATAAAAAATAAATAAATATTCACAATTATTAACTTTTTGAAGTCACTAAATAATTTCAAAAACACCTTACATCTATTTTGGTCATTTATATACTTAAAAATTATATATGTGATCACAAACTTAATAAACAAAGAGATGAAAACCTATGCTGACACATTATATTCAATTGCAAATACGTGACCGTAATTAGATTGGATATTTGAAAGAAAACTTGGTCAATTTAAATGTAACCACACTGTTTCACCATTGAAACAAAATATACTGTCCCCCATCTCAAGTTAATTGAAATGACTCCTTATTGTATTTTTTTTTAAATAATTAAGCCCACCTGATGTTAGGTGGTGATGAAGTCAACTATGGTATCTGCTATTTTAGCAAATGCATATCCACTTTATTCAGACCTACAGTTTATTACATTCATACAATCATAGCATTGATTTTGACTTTTGTTTTATTTATGATATGCTTTTCTAACTGATGACTCAAAGTATTATACCATTTTATAATAATATATAATAAAATAAAAATATCATACTATAAGATGAACAAGAAAACTATTGATATTTCTTTTGAATTATAACAACCTTTAACTTGAGGCATAACTAAATAATGCAATTTGTATGAAACAAACACATAAGTGAAGGTAAAAATGAAAAAGCATTAATTATATTATTTTACTAAATAAATAAAAAAAACATTTTATTACAAAATTTTCATTTTAAGTGAGTTTTGAAATCTAACTTATGATAGTTTTATTAATTAATTAATCTACATGGGTACATTTGCAATGAGTTTAGTAACTTTATGCTGGTTAGTGGACCGTCTTTAGAAATGTTTGGTACTGAAAATGGTATTTATTTATAGGTATACTACACCTCTGATTTGCCTGTGGATGCTCAGGTTGTGTTGCAACAGGCCCAACAGATCATTGATGCATCTCTGATGCAACAGTCATCACCTCAACATCCGCAACATGTATGTCCCTTGACTATATGTTTACTACATAGGTCAAATGTCATGCACTGTATCAAATTTATTTTGCAGCTTCTAATTTATTAATTAATTCTCTTTCATTCTCAATAATTTGCTTAGCATGAATCTTTTCTTTTATGTTAACACTAACTGAGGTTTCGAGGTGAAGTAGTTTCAAATAGTAAGGTAGTTCTAAATATTATGTCCATGAAATTAAAAATATAATTAAATCCAGCCAAAATTGAAATAAATATCAAGTAAAGTTCTTGCTATTAGGTACAAAATAGGTTAATACGAGATGTGAAGCTTTTTGACTTTAATAATAACTGAAAAAAAATATGTTGACATTTACAAGTTAATAATAATATAGATTAATAATTTTAATGTACCATTCTTTTTTTAAATTATGTAATTCTTAAGTGGACTATGATTAATATGTTCTTTATATCTAAAGTCAAATGTAAACGTGAATAATATAAAAGTCCAATGTGCGTTTTTAAACATTTTATTTTGTTTCACATTTTCATGCTTGTTCTATGTTCATTATTGCTTTATGTAGCTTTTGTTCTAATAGATGTAACTAAAAGGTTATGGTGTAGAAGCCATTATGATTAAATAAACAGTTTTATAAAAATAATAGAAAGAATCATAAATTTAGTATTTATTTAGTAATTTTTTAATAGAATGCAGAAAGTATTAGTTTAATGTGTCATAAATAAAAATATTAACATATGTGTTATTTAGAAAAATAATTATATCTATTTGTCGAATAGGTAAATATTGCTGTAAGTAAAAATAAACATTTTCGAAATAATATTTGATTGTATCTAGAAGGTGTAAGTAATTTAGAGCATTATCATGTCTGTCATATGACTGTTTATTATGGCCTCAGTATCAACAAATCAAAAAAATTATATCATTTATTATTTAGATCTGTTAGTTACATGTATTTATTAGGTAGCATGTTTTAAAATAATCTCTGAAGTAGAAAGTGATAAACCTGTATTGCACATAACAGTACCTTAAACCATATTATTGCTGGGTCAAACATACACTATTTATGTAAGGTTAACTTTATTTTATTTTAATTACTATTTGTTATTTTATTTGTTATAATTTCAGCAACTTGTGAGTCCGGGCCATGTGCTGTCGCAGCCCACTGTGATACACCCAGCACAACAGCCGCCGCCGCAACCCCCACCCCAAACAGCCACACAACAACTTGGACAGCAAAATGTAACTGTTAGTATTTATAATCTATTCATAATGTAATATGCTCTGTAGAGGGTACTCTATATCCTGAACACTTGTTTTTCTTTTTTTCAGCAACAGCAAACCCCACAGCTGACGAGAGCCTCCCCACAACTAATCCAACATCTACAACAGCAACACCAACAACAAATACAATTACAGCTCCAACAACAGCAACAGCAGCAACTACAACACCAACTGCAGCAACAGCAGCAGCAACAACAACAGCAACAACAGCAACAACACCTTCAACCCCAACAAATACAACATCAACAAGTTGTTATGCATGCAGCATATATCAACCAACAGGTAAATTAATGTGACAGGAATTAAAATGTTTGTTATTTATTTAATTTAAATAAAAAAGGAGTATATAATTTTAAATGGATTTCTGTGAAAGACGGTTCTTTGTATACATAGTTATATAACTCTAGGGTACGTCAACACGGCAGCCGGGGCCTCGTCTTCTTAACCAAGCGCTCAACAACACTCCCGGCCTAACTCTCGTCCGCACGCCGGTGAGGACGGTGCGCCCGCGGCGGCCCCCCGCGCGGCCCGCTCTAGCCAGCCCCACCGCCGCACAGGTCGCGCGACATCTCAACCCACAGCTACAGCAGGTAACTTACAATGAGATATCTAGCTAAAATATTGGACAGAATTCTGGTATTGCTGCGACAATTTTATACAATGGAGGTTGAAAACTCTTAACTGACGAACTTACACAATGACAGCTCGTAATAAGGAGTTACATTACTGTAATGATAAATGTATTCACTATTCGATAGGCACAAAACAGTCCGGCGGGTGTGGGTCGCGGCGTGTCCCCTGCGGCGAGTCCGGCTAGCGGGCGCGGCGGACGTGCGACGCGGCCAGCCTCGCCGCGCGTCATGCCCCCGCTCGCGCAGCACCGGCCCCCGCGCCCGTCGCGTCCCCGCACGCCTCTCTCACAGGTATACACATATTTATATCACTAGAATATTGTAACATAAGTGCCAATTAATAGTTTTTATAGCAAATAAACTTGAACCCTTGATTCGGAATGCTAAGCGCGTAATGAGTGATAGCCCAAGCCGTTTCTCTAAATCGAGGTTTAGGCTAAGCGCCCTCTACGCCCGGCCACCTCAAGCCCGCTGAAAGTGTAAATGCCTCTTAAAGGCAAACAGTGACAATCCCGTCACAAAAAAAATAAACGAATAAAGTGTACCGAAACCGGAGTCTTTCAATGTGTTATTTTCGTTACAGACACCACATCAGTTAGCACAACACATCATAGGACAGCAAGTTCATCAGCAACAAATACAGCAGCAGATAAATCAGCTAAAACTAACGCCGCAACAAGTAGGTTTCATTCTTTTAGTACATGTGGAAAAATGTGTTCACAAAAATTAAACATGAGATGCTGTATTAACTATATAATAAATTTCTCGCTGAGTTGTTACATTCGAAAATCTTACTATATATTAATAATAAAAAAAAATTGTTACAGCAACAAATAATCCTCAATCAACAAAACGCCGGCATCTCGCAAGCGACACGCATCATCACGCCACAAGGCACGATAGTGACGCAGGGACTGCAGACACAAATGCCACAACACAATGTCGTACAAAACCAATCCAACGGACCGCTACCTCAACAGACCACGATGAACGGCCCCGCTCAGAGGGCTTCACCCCACCCACAAATACAACAGCAAGTTAAAAAAGTCGCAGTACAACCCAACAATGCCAATGAAATGGACGATCTGGAAGAAAGTATTACAGCGGCTATAGTTCAAAAACATCCCATCAATGAGAGCATCAACTCCCCCCAGCAATTCCACACACCGTCGCCTCAGAACAGACAGAACCACACAGCTACGTCTGTCCCCCAACATCAGTTAACATTCAGTCCCCAACATTTCCTCAACAGTCAACCACAACAGACTTTTGAACAAACCCATTTACAACATTCGACAACCCTGAGTCATTTGTTAATGGATACGGATAACGCGGAGGAGGAAAGACAAGTGCTTACGTTTGCAAACGGTCAGCGGATAACACTCGCGGAGTACAAGCGATTGCACCAGCCCGCACGCTCGCAGCAACAGCAACTTGTTCCTCAGCAAAGGTATGGCATTATATTTTTACACTTATAGTTTTAGTTTAGTATTTAACCTTAATAAGAAACTGTTACCAATAATCATGCCACTTATATAACGAAAGTTTGAGAAGTGAGGAGAACTGGAGCTATTGCCGTCATATTTAAATATCAAACTATTGTCATTGTCGGCGCTTTCACATCGTTTCACAAGTTATAACCTTGTGAAATATTGTAAAGCATTGTTATCTTACTCTTTTCTGTAGATACTAATAATAGAGTGACAATGAACATTTTCTTAATTAATTTGTGCAGTGAAACCGGAAGGCAGACGTTGGTACGAAGCAAGGAACAGCCGCGACCTGTGCAACGAGTATTGCCCATGCAAAACCAACAACAACCAATGCATTCCGGTAAAATTAGTCGCTATCAATATATGTTTAACTTATAAAATCTTAAGCGAGTGAAGTAGAGACCTTTATTGAATGGAAAATAAGACTACTGAGTTTAGAGGTATAGTTAGAGGTTCGTCCGCGAAGTCGTTAATTGGTCTCTAAGGACGCCACATATCGATTCTAAACAGGACATTTAGACAAGTTTAAAATTTCAGATACTCCCGAGTCAGTGAGCAGTGGGCCGTCAGAACAAGCAGCCGAACCGCAATCCGCAAAAATGTTGATCTTCCTCCAAAACGGTGAACAGAGATTGATCACGTTCACATTACCCAAAGAGAGCTGTACACTGCAAGAAGTTCTTGAACAGGTATATTTGTGAATTTTGTAACTTAAAATAGATTACAAGAGGACTATGAATGCACCTTTATATTTTTATGCACATAAAAATATTCTTGCAGGTCAATGTACCATTTTCTGAGGACACTCACATACAGTGCATGCAAAACACAAGTAGCGAAATAGACTACTTCGTCTCCGTGGGCGCTACAACGAGAATAGAAGAAATGTTGGAAAATCATCCTGTAAGTTTGTTTTGTTTACGATTTCATTGTCGAAAAACATGTACATTTTCACGAAAATGTGAGGGATGACAATATGTACAAGCAATGAAATCTCACGGTTATTAATAACACATTTTGTTCGACAAATATGATGTCTTATTTGTGTTTACAGATGCTTGTTGGTGATATGAGTAGCAGAACTTCCCCTAGTGCTTTACCCCAACCACAAAACAGTGCAATGTCAACACCCGAAAAGAGTCAATGTCCTGATAATGGTAAGTAGTTACTGTATTTATCAAATATCTCGGCTCGAAATATCTTACAAGTGTCTTGTTTTTAAATGAATATTATGTTTGTTTAGTAAGCAGTAATAGTCCCGAATCTCCGGAGCGGCGGTCGCCCCCGCCGCGGTATGTTGAGGGCATGCTGGCAGTCTGCAAGTCTTGTGGTTATACCGGCTTCGATTTCAGTCGTTGTCAAAGGTTAGAACTTTTTTTTGACATTTAAATATGGTCAAAATGCTTACCTTGTTCATTAGTTTGTATTCGTACTGTTTTACACATGTTACACTTTAATACTTTTAGTTAAACAACATTGTTTATTGTAGGTGTAAAAGAGTTTTCACAGAAGAACCTAAAAGTGTGCCAAGTAAGAAACTGGAACAAAAGAAAAAGGAACCAGAAAAGAGTCTTTTGGACAAACAAAAGTAAGAAGATTAAATTTCATTCAACCAAATAATTATTAATTACAAATTTAATACTGTCAGGCATGTTCTGATGGGATTTTTTTTATTAAACTGTGAATATATTGTACTCCCTATAAATATAACAAACTAGGTGTCACAGCACAAACATTTTATGTAGCACAAAACATTCAAAGTCGTCAGTTATTGCGCAGTTGTCCAAGCAATATAGAGAATAATTTTCACATGTAAATAACTATATTTTTGTTACAGCTCTTGTAGTAGCGATAGTATTAAATTAAATTTATTGAAGACTACTGTGAAGACACTTAATAATAAAACGGTAAGTAAAATTTATCAATGTTTTACTTGTTTTTGTAAAAAAAAATTGTTAGGTCTTAAATACATAGCCTTTTATAGATTTCTTAATGTTTTATCAAATGCATTATGATTTAAAAAATAATAAAGTATTACACTGTCCATGTTAAAAATTAAATAAGTTATTATATTCTTGACTTCTCCACTTTTTTGAATAACTAGGAAAATGTTTATTAAAGCAGGAAAAGAAACCGACGAGAGTTAGAAAACCAAAAGCGAAACCGGATCCTGAACCGGTAATACTGACATTAAGCTCTGACGAAGAGGACTCCAATAGCTCGATGCTCAGTAGCCAGGTAACATACCATTAAAATTATATTATTACAGCACACAACAGTTTCATTGCAAACGCAAATCGAAATCGTGAATTTACTATGCATAATCAAGTTCATAGTTCTAGTTCCTAGTGGTTTAGGAAAACATCAACAAAGATCATTTTTTAAATTCAGATAAAATCGTTAAAAAGAAATGTCAAGCAGAGATTGGTTTTCAAATTAATAAAAGCACATCTATCTTCCTTGATCTTGGTTCGTCTCTTGCTATATGTATGGTTATGATGTCATATGAATTGTATACTTTTAGCATGAAATTTCCATCAATATCAAGGAACCTACTTTGAGTGAAATTGAAGGATCCTCCGATAATTCCTTCGGAATGGATCACATGGATGGTAAGTCCTTCACTTTTTATTAACTTTTATGAAAACAAATGTATTTAAAACCTAAATTTGTGATAAAAAAAACAACTATAATGCAAATATGAAATTACAATTACCGAGTACATTTGCACCTTTTAGTTTTATATATTATGAGGTTAATCCATTACATACACAACATAGTTAAAATGTAAAACGAGAACTCTTAAAACAGTCTTTAGTTCAATGTACTTTCTGTTCGAAAACATGTACAACCTACGAGGCATATAAAAAGTCACAAGAACAAAAATAATGACAAGACAGCTACAGTACGAAAAGTTTTAACAGTGTTAGCCAGCAATAAAATCTGTGGCACGAATTTTCCGCGAAATACCATGACCACACAGAAGGCAGATGTGAACTAGAACATAGACTGCTGAGTTATCCTAATTATGTTTCACAATAATCTAAGCGTTTTTTAAAGAAAAAAAGTTATGATTTTACAAACCCTTATTAAAAGTACAAACTACAAAAAATGCTGACAACAGTTTTGAAATGTGTGAAATCATCATAAAAAACATGGTTACTTCCGACGTCACGCGTTTGAAACTAATCACTCGAATAAAGTCACAAAACTGATAAAACATAAGCACATTACATTTCGTGTATCTGAAACATTCCGATATTGTTCTGGCCCAATTTTGTATTTAAAAAAAAAAGTTTTTGTAAAAGCATAGATTTTTATTATCTGTCCTGTAACCGGTTATTGCTAGCGCTACAACTGTTATTTTTGGGTATCTGTATTCTGCGACACACTTCGTTTGCTATTGCTGTCAAAATTGCAACGCGTTCATGAAGATCTTAATACGAAAATGTTTAAAGAAAAAAGTTATTTAGGTATTAGAAAAGGTATTTGTGATTATAAATATATTGTGCTCATAATTCATTGCTCGTTACATCCGGCGTAACGAATGCCGCATGGGTATTAACTTCTAATTGTACAAACCCATCAACAACTTTAATCAATAACATCGAAAATATTTATCGTCATATTCCTAATGTTCTTTTTTACGTTACCTTACAAGTAAAAAAATGGTGATTATATATAACTCATACCATAATTTCAATTCCAGTGTACAATGTCGATAATTTTACCAACGCTCTCACTGACGAATGCAAAAATTAAGTAAAACACTAGTAATTTTTCTGCCCCTACATTAAAAACAAGTAGAGAAGTATATACGAATATCTTGTAGAAAATTATAATGAAGTTAATTGAAGAAATATGTTATAAAATCACTTCATACTATTTTGCTAAATTGCTTTGAAAGCAATTAAATGAAATGTACATTATATATGTTTAAAGAAATATGTAATGCTCGTTTAAAACTTATGATTAGCTAGCCTATTTTATTGTTATAGATGGAAGTAGAGAAGAGATTAACCCGAGTTCTTCTCAAGGAATTGTTACTTCCCTTAACTGTCGTACTATTAGGATTGGTTCATATAGATATACACCGAAGGAAAAGGTTAGTTTGCTTGAATGTTTAACTAATAAATACTTTTACTACAGCATAAAATATTATATTAAGTCACATATTTAGCAAAATTGTAAAGAATTTTAATATATATATTTTATTTCAGGTATACATATCATCTAAAGGTATCAAAATTGTTGCACCCTCCCTTAAAAACGAATCCAGGGAAGTAGCATTACAAATACAGTTAAAGGAAATTGTTAGGATATTAGTCCATTTTGGAAAAGGATTGCCTGTTATTTTTTTGTATACAATGAGCAAATGCGGAGCCTATGTAAGAAAAGCTTTGGATATGATAGATGATACTGGTGAGTACTTTTAATTGATTCAGAAGCTAAAAAGATGAACACTTTTAAATTTTATCATTTATAAACATGCTTTTACCTTGAAAGAAATAGGCAGGTAGTTTTAAAATTATTTTCTTGCTCACATTATGTACACTGTAAATTTCCTTATGTAGATAGTTTTTATAGGTATTTATTTTCTGAACATACTTTAAATTAAAACTGTGTTATCATTGTATCTTGTCTACCCAAACATTTAAAAATTTAACAAATTTTGAAGATATGTGATAGCATTTCATAAGAAATGGGTGGAAATAGACTGCAATCACAAAGATAATCTCAATAGCCATGGACATCTGCAATTGTAGATTTTTAATGATTTGTTTTCAGGACCATATTACAATCCTATGTCTGTAGTAGATCCTTATAAAAGGATAACACTTTTACCTGAATGTATATCAGATGATGCAAAAAATGCCTTAAAAGCTTTATTTGGTAAGCTAATGGATGAACTGAATGCCCGTGAAGCTAATGATATTTTAGTAAGGACATGTCCTAAAGATAGTAATAATGTTGCAAAAATTACAACTAGATCTATGAGTACCTCAAATGCTGGAGCTAAAAGGTAAGACTCTGTTTTTGACAGATTGCTCTTTGAACACCCACACCGATTGTATGGAACAGACTTTTTTTATTTGATGATTATTTGATTTGATATTATACTTGAAATAGATACTAGTTAATTTTTTAATCATAATAATATGGAGATTTTAAGACTGACAGCATTGTTTAGTTGGTACCAACAGATTCAAGTGATCGTTATTATATGGCCTTATTTTAACACAATTTTTGTAGATCACCGTGCATGTTTGTATAGTTTTGTTTCTTTGCAGTGCGAACCCGGCAGAAATAAGACAAATTCTAATTTATCCACCCGGTAAGGGTGGTATACCTATAAATACGGAAGACTACATGTGCCTGGCGCAAGATCAGTTTTTAAATGATGTTATCATTGATTTTTATTTAAAATATTTAGTACACGACATTTTAACACATGTACAGAGAGAAAAGACTCATATATTTAGCACATTCTTTTATAAAAGGCTAACAACCAAACCTAGTAAAGTAAACAAAATATCAAATCCACACGAATGGGACGCCAGTCTCTCTCCGGCACAAAAGCGACACGCCAGAGTTAAAACATGGACGAAAAACGTGAATATATTTGAAAAAGACTTTATCGTAGTTCCTATTAATGAAAACTGCCATTGGTTTGTGGCTATTATTTGTTTTCCCAGTTTAGAAGGTTGTAGAAGTATGATTGACAATAGAACTTTAAATCCTCAACAGATTAAAAAACGAGGTAAGCTGTGATAATAATTTACGTAATATATGAAACAAAGTTCATTGTTTTTAATTGTAACTACTGTTTATATCATTGTAAAAGTAGAAATTTTAATAATTCTAATTCACATTCACAATGTAAAAGTCATGATAAAAATATCATAATAAAGATAAGTCTAGGAATAAAATAATATTCCACTGTAGTAAAATTTTGTTTATGTTGGTTTGTTATGTAAAATGAATTATGTTTCAGAACGACGATCTTCAATACAGATTGGTAATACAACTATCACACCGTTGACGAAACAAGAACAGCAGCTCACTTTGAATTGTGACTCGGATAATCTGAGTGAGCGTGATGAAGCCGAGGCTGATGTGAGTATTTATAATTATATAAATTGCAGTATTGTACTATAAAAAGAACATACTGGTTGGATGAAGGCCCATGTCCAGCGTTGGGCAGACAAAAGATGATCATGACCATAATACTGGTTGGTGGCAATTAAAATTGGAAAGAAATTATGTATGAATGTAGTAAAGAAATCTAACTGAATATACTAATTGTCACGAATGTTTTCAGGAAAGTGATTTAGACATGCAATGTGATTCGGATGATGATGAAACGGAGAAGGCAGAAAAAAGAGTGGAACAGACACCAATTGGCAGAAATGAACCGATAAAACAGTAAGATTCATTTCAGATATCACAAATTAATTGTTACATAGTTATATAATGATTATATTATTCTTTTGCAGGCCCTGTATATTAATATTTGATTCATTAGCTGGTGCCTCTAGGTCAAGAGTTGTGGCGACGTTACGTGACTACCTCACTTGTGAATACCAAGCCAAAGTACGTGAAAAATTATATTCATTCATAAACATTTTTAGTTGCTCTAACAAATAATGTACTTTCAGATATGTAAAAATAAAGTCTTCAACAAAGAGAACATTAAAGGAAGCTGTCCGAAAATACCTCAACAAAATAATTTTACTGACTGTGGCCTATATTTGTTGCAATATGTAGAACATTTTTTTAAGGTAAGGTTATTTGTCGTGGAAAAAATTACTGACCAAGAAGCCTTTAAAATTTCACATACTAGATACAAATGTTAATACCAGTTTTATTTAAAAACATAGAAATCTGGTTTTACTTCTTAAAAGTATAGTACAATCTGAGTTTTGCTGATCCATTTACAAACTTCTTTGTAGTTACAATTCATGTTTTTTTACAACATATTTAAATTTCACTTTCAGGAACCAATTGTGGATTATACTTTACCTATAAAACAGCTGGCTAACTGGTTTGACGAAATTATAGTGACACGGAAACGAGAAGAAATCTCCATGTTGTTAAAAGCGTTAATGCACAGATACAATCCAGACTCACATTTAAGTTTACCTGACATTACATTCCCTACGTTAAATGGTAATCTTTTACTTTTAAAATTGTCCAATTTTACTATATGCTGTAATCATTTATTTGATACTCGATAGTGAACTAATGAAGATATTCTGCTTTTAACAACTAATTGACTAATTTTTGTTGTAGGTAAATTAATTGAAAATGAAGAGCAACAAGATGAAGCATCAGATGGAGACAAAGGAAATTCAAGTAAAAGCTCAAAATCTGACAAAGATTCTGAACCACCAACACTAACCTTTGTAAAACAAGCCACTGGTGATATAGTGGTTAAACGCAATTTTACGGACGCATCGGATACCATACATTTAAGAAAAACTATTAGGTTATCCAGTGACACTGAAAACAAGACAATGATTCCAATCAAGAAGAATGAAAATGAAAACAAAATATTTATTCCTCTCAAATTGCACACGAGTGATATGGTTAAAGACTTACAAAATACTTTATTGGTTACTAAAAATAAAACGCTTGGTGATAAAAAATATGGTGTACATAATCAGAATGTATCAAGTGTGAACTGCATACGACAGAACCCTAGTGACAGTGAGGGTAGCATGTTTCTCAAGGCGAGGCGGATTAACAAACTTGAAGATATCAATGAATCTAGCAAAAAGTTCAAAAGAAATGAGTGTTGAGAATGTTGCCTGTCCATTTAACCCTTATTTTAAATTATTAATAATTTAATAAAATGTATAGATGTTTGAGGGACTTGTAAATATTAGGTAATGCTATTTTACGACATGTATTTAATACTGTATCTGTTTTATAATGATAATGTAAAGGTTAAAGTTTAAATGTGTATTATATTAGCTTCCATTAAAAGAAAATGATAGTAAGTTAAATTAGCTATGTGATTTTTCTTTTGTTTGTCTTTTTTATCTTATAAGCTCTTAGACAAGAAAATAAACTAAAATGAAATCTCTTAATAATGTTTATTAACTTGGACATCCTATTCTTTCTAAACAAGTATTATTAAGAATACATTGGCTGTGTCTACATTGGTGTAATGAATGACATGTCTTAAATATCGATGTTAATGTCATTATGACAGAACTATATTCGCTTTTGGTGTCATTTATAAGTAATGTATTTGTGGTCATTTTATATTCAGTATTTAGAAAATTGTTTCATTAAACACTTATACTATTAATTCTAGTTTGAAAGTTGGGTACCTAACTAGTAATCTTTTTTGTTAATGATCATAATCAATGATTGGAATATCATATGCAACTACGGCAGTAGTTAGATCCTAGAATATCTTCCCTATGCAAACGCCAGACATATGGTCCACGTGAACGTTTATTTTTTACATCGTCACTGCTCTTCATGAAGTAATTGTTTTGAAGATTTTTTTAATACCAGCGAAGATTTGATCTGAGATATTTCTGAAGTAAGAGATGGATCCCAGTGTACTCAGTCATCCACGAAATACAAGTGACCGCTGGACGTCGATTTTTTTGTAGTACACTGCTTGTATTATTGATTATTACTTTTTTTGTAAAACTTAAATCGATTTTCCATAACTTCTTAAGCAGGCATATTGTACATATTGTTTGATCTTTGAACACATAGCGACAGATGACATTGACAGAATGACAGGTAATGTCAACGAAGTGTACTTATGTTTGTTGTTTCGGTATTGAATTTTTTACCACTATCGTAATAAAAAGGTTATAAAACAAATTGGTTATAATATAAAATGTAAATTCAAAAAGTTCTTAAAGCATTTATCACCTTATAAGTGATAAATATATACAATGGCAGACGAAGAAAGACTTCAGCGAATAAAAGGTAATAAAACCGTCTACCTTTATTTAACGAATTAAACTAACAGATTATCTTTCTTTTTATAGCGGGTGCTTTCTTAGCGTCTGTTGCTGGGATTTCTGCCTTAGTTGGTTTTAGTGCTACGTTATCAGCTGCAAAAAAAACTGATCCAAAATATTTTAACAAAGGTAAATTTCTAGTAACAGTTACAATCTCACACTAAATTATATTTATTATATATTATATTTATATTTATTACTTGTACTCAAATTTTAATTGCACATTATCAATAAGTTGTTGAATGAGTAAATACTATCAATAACAACTTTATAGGCTTACACAGCAGTGTGGAATTAGCTGATGCAGGAGCAATTTTAGCATTGCGTGCCTTGGGATGGGGTACATTATATGCCATCGCTGGTACCTCTTGTTTGTGTTATGGCATATGGAAGTTTTCTGGAGCTAAGGATGTAAGTATTTTAAACATTTGTAGTTATTTCTGTACTAAAAATTCTTCAATTTTTAGAAGTAATTGTTGAGTTGTTCCTTTGTTTCAGCTTAAAGATTTTAGAGTAAAAGTAGGTAACATGCTCCCAGTTCTTCCTAAAAATAACCCCCCACAGTCCAGAACTGAATTTAGTGGACTCAATGATCTTCTTACATACATAGCTGAAGATTATGGGAAGAAACCAGTGAAAGATAATTAGATAAGTAATGTTTATTTATTTTGTTGAATATAAAATTTATTGACATAAATCTTGTTTTATTATAAATTCTTTCTTGTATGAGGGACCATTATTGCAACTATTTTTACATGTATATACAGCCAGTATACCCCAATCAATACTGTTAAGGTCAATACCAACATTGATAAAGTTTAAAACTTGAGGCATGACCTGAAACAAGAAGAAATGTTATATCCAATATCAATGATGGGTAGGAATGTGATTTAAATGAAATCATTTAATAATTTCTGCCAGTATCTACAAATTTAATATCACTGTAACTTGAATTTTCAAACATTGCATTGAAATTAAACACTAAAACATACCTGAAATTCAAATTGTCTTTCCTCATTACAATGTTGGCAAATAGGTATGTGAGTTAAGGCACTTTCTGTGTTGCCAGTAATCCACAAAGGTGCTCCGCCTCTGTCATACCTTAACACTTGCTCAGGATGTCTAGAAACCCTTTTGCTGAATTTATTGAACACTTTGTCCTCTGGCATATCTTTAGTGTATTGTTCTAATTCACTTTCACTTATGTTGCTTAAAGTACCAGCTCTTTTTTCACTCATCATCTTTTTCAATTTCTCCAACTCTTGATTTTCATCAACCACATTGGTATCCTCCTGAAATGAATAAAATGTACTTAACTTTTTAATTATAGTGATGGTGAAAAAAGTAGTCAAGATCCATAACACCTTGAAAACTCAGAGGTTGAAAAAGGCTTATTGAAGTAATTTGTTACATGTTTATATTTACCTCATCTTCTGCATCTACTAAAAGCTCCCATTCCTTGAATAGAATAGATTTGCCTGTTTCCGTAATAGTAAAGTTAGGTAGTGGCTCATTGTCACCTGCCTGTTACATTTAAATGAAATTAAATAAATGTAATAATTCTACCAAATAATTACATCCAATTCACTGTAAATATATTTATACCTGTAGTTTAACACAATTTTCTTTATGGCCATTTTGCCAATCTAATATTTGATGTTTTCTACTACAATAGTACGACTTTTTGCATTTTGAACAGTGGGAAGGTCCTCTTATTCCACAGACATTACACAGTTTCGGCCATTTTTCCATAGAAAAATTCTGTCAAAACACAAATTTAATTATAATATCAGATTGTTTTTATTTATGTTAGTACAAGGAAACTCATTTTATAAATACCTCCTGCTTGTCTTCCTTGTATGGTTCAAAGGAATAGAAATCATTTTCACGCGGCAACTGACAGCGTAAGGCAACGAAATTATCAGCACAATTTGGCCGACAACATGAACCATTACGACACACAAATATAAAAACCGTTCGGTGAAAACAATCATCTTTTTCTTCATAGGGTGCATATACCTTTTAAATAAAATAGTAATTAAAGAAATTAAAGTAATTTTGTAAAACTATAAAGTTTATGAAATACATACTTGGCAAAGAAAAATTAAAGGATCTTTACAGATTTTACAGGTTAGATCATCTGGTGCACAAACATTTTTGAGATCTAACCATGCCGGCTTTCCACCTACTTTACTAGGAAAAAACCTTGGATGCAAAAGCCAGTTGGGTTTCTCTTCTAAAACACCTATATCTATAGTGTTTTCAGTCATAATGTTGGGAAAAACTTAAACTGTTGTAAAAATATAAAATAGAAATTAGTTGTGTTAGATTGAAATGAAATTGATTTGACGATGACATTGACAAGATAGTGATTAATAAAATAATATACCATCACTTCTTTGTTTTATTCAAATTACATAATATTTGGAGCGGCCATACTATAAAAGTGAAACATGCCTTAACATTTCCCTTCATTTAGTCCTTTTCATTCTAAGAAATGATTTCCGTAGACTTTCCGCAACATGCCTCCCATGTTCTATGTTTCTGGTAACACAATGATTGATTCGTCTGGGGGGGTGTCAAGTTGACAATGTCAAATATAATGTGACTAATTTAGTTTATATTGTGACTGTCTATACCGAGTGTGTATATTGTACGGCCAGATATTTGGGACCTTTGTATGGGACACGGAATATCTGGCCGTGCATTATTTGGCCTCCAAATAATGTACGACATGGACAGATAATGTACGGCCAAATATTTCGTGTATATCATGGCTGCCACTCAACTGTCAGAATCCCGCCTTCCAATCAGGAGCGTGTGTCTATAGACGAAACTTCTATGATTATGCTTTGTTTACATTACACCCCTTGCCAGCAACTTGCCTACATTGGTATAGTTGGTCAGTGACGGTGACAGATCTTAAAATAAATGTCTACAAATATAAACAAACAAACAAAATGTATTGTTTCGTAAAACGTAGGTTAGTTTCTAAAAATACTCTTATTACATAGTGCCAACAGTGCAGCGGCCAGTGGACTAAACTGACGTAACATATACATATATATACATATACATAGCATAAACGAAATTATGTTTCATGCAAGCCACTATGAATTGACCAGAAGTGGTCGCTGTGGCGTGTTAAACTATTGAGCAGTATTTCATTGTTTAAATATCATTAAAAATGTGAAGATAGCTCTTGGCAATCTCCACGACCAACGGCGGATCCATGGAGAGCGGTCATGGGGGTCATGACTCCCCCCGACCTGGTTCCAGGACTTAGGTGGACCTTTAATTGAATCAAATCATTTTATTTATATATTTTGTCACCGTACAGATTATATGAAACTACTTATCTTCAATAGTTAATTAATTTAATATAATGTAATAACTTTGTATGATGGCAAACGTTTGGGAACGAACGCATCGAAAATTTGAATTTTACCACACCACACTTGCGCGCGCTTGTCGACTACATAACGTCTAGCTCAGTGATCATAAAACTTATTTTTTTTACTGCACCGTTTGAAACCAATTTTTCAGTGCCCCCTATTTTTATTCACCTCTGAAATTATTGTTTTTCCAAATTTTAGTTACTCATTAACATTGTATAATCTTAAATTTTTGGCTGTATAGATACGGTTACCCTTGACTTTTCGCAAGCAAAAGTTTCCTTTCTTAATCTAAACGAGGCATAAGCCATAAATAAGACAAGATATCTGACCAATAAGAGCCGACAAGTGCTGCCAAATGAGATCGAAGTGTCATCGATGTACGCGGAATATTTGGGCGTGCATTATCATGGTCGTTCATTATTGCATTCCTCTATTTGGATTAGAGTTTATTTAATAAATCACAAACAGTTAATAAAATGAAAGTTAAAAATGATATTGCACAGTTGTTTATTACTGCCAAAGCTAACCAAAACTATTTGAATGTTTGTGCACCTATGGTCAGATACAGTAAAGTTCAATTTCGTAGACTCGTGAGAAAGTTTGTAATGTTTATAACTTTTGTTCATCACTTATCTTGTATAAAATTTGACTTGACAGAGAGATTTAGCATAAGAATATGAAAATTAATTTATTTCTTGAGCTTGATCATATCGATTTATAATAAATATAACTTCATTCCTAGTAATTGATTTTCTCAAGAAAAACGCTCTTTAAGGTTATATTTGCTAATACAAAGTTATTTTTCTTTCAGTTATGATGCAGATTTGACATTCACCCCAATGATTTTAGCGGATTCATTTTGTCAGAATGCAAAAGCTCGTTCAAATGAATTTATAACGACTGTAAACGATTCACCCCTGATTGTGCAATTTGCAGCTAATAATGTAAATGATTTTGTCGATGCTTCAAAACTAGTATATCCGTATGCAGATGGAGTAGACTTAAATTGTGGCTGTCCCCAGAGGTGGGCAATGAAGGATGGTTATGGCTGTGCATTATTATCTAAGCCTGAAGTAATTCATGAACTTGTGAAAGGTATCAAGGACAGTCTTCCTTCTGAATTCAGTGTGTCAGTTAAGATAAGAATATTGGATGATTTAAAAAAGACTATAGCATTATGTCAGCAATTGGAAAAATGTGGTGTAACATTTCTTACCGTACACGGAAGAACTCCTGCCCAGAAAAGTAGTGAAGATATTGATGTCCCAGCATTGAGAACTATTTGTGATTCAGTTAAAATACCGGTGGTTGTGAATGGTGGTATTAAAACATTATCTGATGCAGATGATTTATATGATCAAACTCACTGCAACGGTGTAATGGCGGCTAGTGGATTATTAGTCAATCCTGCTCTTTTTAGTGGAGCGAAAACAACTCCTGCCAGCTGCATCAAGTTGTGGATGGATATCAAAAACAAAAATAAAGATAAAATAACATACCAATGTTACCATCATCATTTAGTTTTTATGCTTGAAAAAGTGTTGACAAGAAAACAAAAGCAAGTTTTCAATAATTTAAGTACATTTGATAGTGTTGATCAGTTTTTGATTTCTAATCTGTTGCCAGTGTGTGATTTAGATTTATCTATGGAGACTGGTCTAGGTGAATTTATTCAATGTGTATATGCAGATGAAATAACAATGAAACACTCGAGTAAATGTAGGACTTGTGGAAAGAGTATATGTTATTGTATATGTAGTAAATATGATTATGATGCTAGTTCTGGTAATTATTTTAATTCATATGTACAAAACATTGATCATTTAGATTATATGGACAGTAATATGTTCAATGAAACTTGTGTAATTGTTTTATTCACTTATACTCCACCTCCTTACACTTAAAGAGGTAAAATAAAATTGTGGTTCAAAATTACTTAAATGCTTCTGACTATAATTCTTTGCTTGCATTCTTTCGTGCCATGTAAATAGTTATATGTTACAATTATTAGAAATAAGACAATTTAAATAGTATCGGGTGATTCCAGAAAGGTTGAAGGGATCAGGATATGTTATGGCCTGGAACCATACCATGGAATACTATGGTTTTTTTAATTCTGCCGGGGTACAGCTTAAATACTTCAAGTGTACGATTGTACCATAGAGTGACCTGCGTATTTATTTAGAGCTCTTGCGTCCATGATTTGACAAGCTATCCTATGCTAGGACTGTCTAGTTATATTTTCCACATATCGTCACGGACTTGTATGATACAAGTTGTATCTTAAGTTGTTTAGGAGAAGTACCTTAATCGATTTCGAAGTAGCGACGTTCTCCGACTATTTGACAGGAAGTTGCTTTTACATTATCCTTTATGCTTTTTCCCGCAGATCACTGCTTTTTTTTCAATCGACATCAATCTGCTTTTTTTAATCGTTTTTTTATTGTACGCTGCAAAATCCAATTGAAGTACCAACATTTATCTTTTTTTAGAAAGCTTTCTCAACAAAAGTATCAGCGTGGTTGTGTGTTTAAATTATATTCAACACTATACCAACTAGACTACTTAAAAATGTCAAGATTTTATCATCAATATATGGTTATACCACAAGAGCATTCCAAGAACTCGAATAAAGACATTAAAAACTTAATTTCTTAGCAAATCACCAAGTCCAGTTTTTAGTCTGTAAATGTTTCGTTATTAAACACTTATGGCTGGCCTTTGAACTTTGTGCTTAAGTTTAAATGGGAAAAGAAAGTTTAATTACCTTTGCGTAGTATAATGTACATATTTTCCCGACACTGAATTGTTGATTAAATTTGAATTCAAATAAATAAAAACAACATAATCGTTGATTTTTATAGAGGAATGTACATTCAATAAATAAAATCGTTTCAGCGAATACTAACACGATACAAGTACTACTTTTTTTTTAAATTATTTTAGACATAAGAACATTTTATATACGCAAATTAAGCGACAGCATATATTTACACTTAGTAATTAATTAAGGGCAATATATGAAATAAATTTGCTTTTTTCATTTCTTGACGTAAGTTTTCGCTTCTAATTAATCTAAATCCTTATGCTTTTTCCCTCATCTAATCTAAAATCTTCTAATTAATTCGACAGAGCAAGTCAATGCGTAGGTTACATTATTCTAATCCAGCGCTCAAAATCAGCGCTGTACTGGCATAATGTAAACCGGGCATTAGATCTATGGAAAGGTTACGGGTGGGTTCCATCGTAAAGCTTGGCTCAATCCGCTTACAACCACAGAGTGTAGTGGATGGAAGTTTTCGCTCGAATTTTTTAGATCCCACGTAGTGGTAGTTACACGCGAACTTAGGCGCGTAGAACTCTAGTAAAATGACGTTAAATTTAGTGATTAATTAAGTTTTGAAACTTAACGGTAAGTTTTTAAATATTTACGTTAGTACATTAAAATAATTTACATTAGCGCTTATCGTAGTAATTATTTATATGAACAATTTTAAATATGCATTGATTTGAAAATTAGAACGGGAAAATTTTAGTTTATCTATTAATTTAATAAAAAATTTACAAATTTACATACTGCTTTTATATTTATAACTCTATTCATCTAAATGACGACCAAATTGTAGTAAAATACATACCTATTGTTAGTATTAATAATGTCACTAAGAAGACCTTATGAGGACTGCGTAGCAACTGGCCACCGGTACAAATGAAAGAAAGTATGTGAGAATTTATTTATCGATTTATTAAATATTATTTAACATATTTATACAATGTAAGTATTTTTACACTATCGGTACGAAGTTACAATGAATTAAAGTAGACGTTTTTCCAATAGTAATGTCGAACTCTCGGACCATCTTAGCTTGATATTTCTATGTGTAAATAAAATATGTGTTCTCCTAGACTTTTCACAACTAGCAATCTATATTATAATATCATATTCAAATTAAAGTAATTAATAGCTGTTTCAAAACTTTAACGTTACAATTTTATGAATAACTCGTGTTTGTAATGATTTAAATTTTCCCTTTATTTGAGCTGATTTATTTGATCAACGCTTTCACGTTTGGTGCCACTTTAAAAACGTTGACCTGGTTATACCTATGTGTTTAGTTAATTTAGCTACGCTGACGTACAGAGTCCAGCTAGTTGCTGCCGCTCAGCACCAGCCGGTGGCAATATCTATTTGTACGTGCGACGAGGAATTATTAAAGTGTGCCACAAACATGGCGTGTTTGTTCACGAATCGCTGACATCACGCATCTACCGATCGCGGTCATCCGGTCTACATTTAGGAGTAATTTGACAAAAAAAAGAAATAGCCAAATTTAAGATATATCCCGTGGAACACTGGTCGTCTAATAACCAGTAAAAATGTTGAATGTAAGAAACATAAAGATTTGATATGTTCAAATTGCTGGATTCGAGGGTCTGCAGTACATCTAAGTTTTGTTCCGTTTTGCGTTCCCAATTCAGCATGACCAAAAAAGTATGACTGTAATATCTGATATAAATTCTGAATAAGTAAATTTTCACTGTTGTAAATTCTTATTTCGCGTCTTTTCGTTTAGTTTTTCAATGCTTTGTAATCTACCAATGATTGTTGCTAGGCATTCATGCCTTAGTTCGGTTGCCACCTACATCATTTGGAATAACTGTTTGCAATTTTTTTCTAACATATTATTTTGGCAATGGGAACAGATGTGCGCGTGGCTGTCGCGCGCCGAGTGGTGGGACGTGCGGTTGCTGTGCGGCGGACGCAGTTTCAGCGCGCACCGCGCGGTCCTCGCCAGCGTTAGTACATATCTTAGAGTAAGTTAGCCTATTTTAATGTAGTTCCTCGTTATTAAAGTCTTTATATATGCTACTAACATTGCGTTGGTATAATATTAACTATTAATGATAATTGTTTTCAATCAAACGATATTCCACATGAATCGAAAGCCTGATACCAAAGTGTTTTCATATCGATGTCAACCTCGTTTACTGGTGAATTTATTTAAGGTTATTTTTCTTTAAGGAAGTACTTCTCTCGTGTCCAGCAAAGGACTCGCCAGCGTTTATTATCTTGCCAGAATTTGATCTCGATGCTGTATCATCCGTTCTATACTATATTTATCACGGCGAAGTCGTCATACAACGATGTCAGCTCAACGACTTTTTAGATATCATTAGAAATTTAGAGATCTATATTGATCCCCAGTATTTATTTAAAATTTGTAGTGGTATGGAAAAATCAAATTTAGATGCTAGTAAGCATCAAGAAAGTAATTTGCCGAGGAATGATGATACAGTCACTTCAGACGAGAGTAGAGAATGCGAGTACGTCAATATGAAAAAAGGCAGTGAAGGTATTATGTGTAACGTACAATGTTCATTCGATAGTTTAGATTTCGGAGATAAACAGACACGGAGCCGGAGTGAAAAGTTTATATCATCCGCTGGAGATGTTGCAGCGCGATGCGCAGACCGACAAAGAGGCTCGTTGCTACGTGATTTATTTATTGAGACATATGCACGGAACGGTTGTAGTAACGGTCTGGGGGCGGGCGTGCTGGCAATATCAAATGAGCGCTATCGTAGACCGAGATCCGTTCTTTTCACGAATGCTAATGCCGCCCATCAAAACACACAAGCCGAGACACAGCAGATCGTGTCTGAATTAATATCGTGCACATCACCAACGTCTAACAAGCCTCTCTCGTATGACAAAAGTCTACCTTTAAATAGCTGTACGAAAGAATCGTTTTCTGAATCATTTATGAAAAATAACAAAACAAATGTGGATGAAAAAACTTTAATAACAAATAGGCGCAAACAAGAGTTGTGGATGAAGGATTTACATCTACCTGTTAGTTTGAATAATAATTATTTAATTAGATCAGAAAGTTCCTTAGACTTAAGAACATCAGTAACAAATACTGACACCGTCGATAGTCTCTCTATAAGAAAGAAATGTGTGGAAAGTTCAATAAAAGATTTCAACGTAGAAATACATGATGAAAGTATATTTAATTGCAATGAAGTGAGTTTAAAAACAGTAATGACGAGAGAAATTATACTAAATGAAGTTTTACAGAGTCCTTGGAGTCCTCGGTTATCTTATTACTATAGACCATTTCGTAGAAAAACTGTTGAAAATGTTCAAACAATTTCAACTAAGGTAAGTGAAAGAATGTGCTGCGTAAGAAAGTATTGGATTTATCAATATTGTTTACTATAAAATGTTTTAACATAATAAAACATCTACTATCTTAATATCTGTTAATTTCTAGAGCCAACTCGATATAAGCAATGATAAAAATAATAACATAAATGAAGTACCTCCTTCGAATGCGTCTGATGATACGAAATACAATAGAAATAGTGAAATTAGAGATGCACCGAGATCACGTCCTCGTCACCCGAGCGCTACACATCACTTGAAATGCACAACTTGTAATCAGGTCGGTATTTTCGATGTTTTGAAAATGTCAGTTGCCAAATATCGTTGCATTAGGCGGAGACATAAGCATCTGCCTAGTTTCTATTTTCAAACAAAAAGAGTATCTTTTTAATTATTTCTTGTTCGTAGTAACAAGTACGGGTATTATTTTTTTTCATGACTTTCACCCATAGCTGTCGCCGTATCTCCGTCGACAGCTTTTTAATACGGAATCAAAAAAATATTAATTAAACTATGTCTTAATTCTATACCACATTTTATCTAGATCCATAAAGCCGTAGCCGCTAGATATACCTTCTATTAAACAACCGAACTAGTAAACATTCGAACTAGTAACGGTGGTAAGATGATATTTTTACGATTCAAAATTAATAAGTTATACTTGAACTGCGTATTATGGATAATGTTAAAGTTGTGTCGAAGACTTTCTTATCTATTGCATTCCCTTATTTAATGTTTCTTTGATTAGACAGTTGCCACGAGATCGATAATTGTACTTAATTTTTGTCCGTCAGGTGTTCACAAGCGAGGAATCTTTTACAACGCATATGCGTCGACATACATCCGAGACTAGATACAGCTGTGGAGAATGTTATAAAACCTTTTCACAGCTCCGCAACTTTAAATATCATATGTCGGTGCATCGTGGCACTAAAGAGTTCGCCACCACTTGTCCGGTGTGCGGGAAGTATTTTAACGACAGAGGATATCTGAGTAGCCATATGAAAATACATAGGTGAGAATAAATATTAAATTAAGACATAATTTAACTACGTCATCGTATATATATATATCTCATCTGCTCCTCTACTATGTATGTCCATGGGAGTCGACGATCACTTCGATGATCTCGCCGTTCGTTTGCCTCCTTTGAATATAAAAAATACACTGGATAGACCTTCGTATAACTTAATAATTAAAATAAGACTACACAATTTTGCTGACATTTATATTCGTGATGTCTTTTGTTATTGACTGCCTACGGTTAATCACATATAGTAGAGACCTGCCTTTGGTTTCAGAAATCGTAAAGAATACAAGTGTTCAATGTGTCCAAAATCGTTCAACCAGAGAGTGGCCTACAACATGCATGTAAGGATACACACAGGTAATAATGATATCACTACAATACCTTAAATGGTCTTAGAATTATAAGTTCCTTACTCTATACGCTTAATTTCATATTGTTTTTATAAAAAAAAAGAGTGTGAATTTGAAGTCTTCACGCCATTTCAAATCAATTAATTTTTATGAAATGTTTTTTTCTTTACAAAACGTGTTTAAATTATGTCGAATGTGAACTGTGGACGCCACGTTAGCTTGTTTCCATAACCTCAATAACTAAGTTCAATAAGTTTTTTTTTATCGAAATGTGTACTTTACTTTTGAATATAGGTTTGAGGAATTAATAATCTTATTAGAAACATAGATATGTAATCATTTTGGGCCATCTCCGTTCATGTGTGACTCATTTGTAAAGGATTATTGGAAATGTGACAAGACAAGTGTTTGTGCAAATTGATGTTGAACGAAAAATATTTATTAATTAATTTCGTTGAATACATTCTTCTGACATCCAAGTTGTCACTAAACGTTATAAAAGGTTTTTGTTTACGATTAGTATAATCTCTCTAATCGAACCATCATTGTTGTGTTCGTTTAAGATTATCGTATATTTAATTTTACACTGGCAAAATTACTTAGTTTTTTAAGAATATACATTGCAGTAAAAGCACGAAAAAAATGTAAGGTTTACCAAGTAGTCGTGGTTTAAGTCCGAAGCTATATTCAATTCGAACATTTACCACTATTCACTTGATAAATCTCAACAGACTAATTCATTTAATATATGTTATTTGAAAAAAGGTTAGGTAATCTATATCTGTATCCGCTGTTTAGCAACATTTACTGTATACTTGTAGAGAATGTTATAATTTACCAATAGTGGTAAATTCTTGAAACAAACAAAATTCATCTGGCTTTTTGGTCTTTACTAGTCGATTAAAGGTCTTATTGAAGTTCGTGCTTTTAAATTAACCCACTCTGATTCAATTTAAAGATGAGTGAAGGCTCTGACGCACTTCGTATAAAAACTTGTACTAATGATGCCGAAGGGCGGTAACTGACGTAAGTCTGGCATACTTTGGCGGATATCGTCGGTAATAGCTTTTCAAATAGAAATTGAACAGTAATTTGACAAGTCTACTTAGAGTTTCAAGGACTTAACAAGTGATGTCCAGTCCATTTGCTTACGTCATCATGTCCGTTGCTGTCAATATAATTAACAAAAAACCATGCTGTGACGCAAATGCAGGAGGACCTCTTATATAGTTGACGCACATTGGCGGGTCATTGTAATCTCTGTTATGGGTGCTGCCAGTAGAACTATTGTAGAGATCCGTCAAGAATCAATTGTCTGCGCGATGGAACAAAAAATCCATGACTTTAATAACCGAAAAAATAAATCAATGTGTTATGAAAATGCTCCATCAGGATGCGCTAACAATGTTAATTTAATAAGAAAAAAAAAATTATAATCATAAGTATTTAAAGAATATAAGAAGTATTTTAATCGATGAGAATGCTTGAAATGTTGTGGATTCAAGGGAGATGTGCCAGGACCAATGGTAATTTCTAATGTCTGCCTATTATTCTGAATCTGGTCTCGCTATTCGTCGCTTCCAGGTGTAAAGCCCCACGTGTGCGGGGAGTGCGGCAAGGCGTTCTCTCGTAAGATGTTACTGAAGCAACACGCGCGGACGCACTCCGGTGAGCGGCCGTACGCCTGCCCGCACTGCGGTCGCCGCTTTGCTGACCGCTCCAACATGACCCTGCATTTAAGACTTCATACTGGTCAGTCGAAGTACCATCTACTTTTAAGTTACATTCTGTAACGACAATAAACAAAATTAACAACAGGCGTCTCATACAAGCTCAGTTTACACTGTCACGTACTTGAATGGAAGTTTCAATTCAGGAATATTCTCGAGCAATCTCGCGACTGCTATTCAAGGGATTTAAATTTTGTACATCGATAGAAGAGAAAATGTCAAAATAGCATGCGGCATCGATAAAAATAGTTAACTTTTTTTTGTAAAACAAAAGAATCATTGTTTGGTATACAGAAGTAAGTATAGGAAATAGTTAAAGTAATTTTATTGTTCGCAGGAGTCAAGCCTTTCTCGTGTTCGCTGTGTCCCAAATCGTTCACAAAGAAGCATCACTTGAAGTCACATCTAAATTTCCATACTGGTGCCAAGCCATACTCCTGCCCGAGATGTAAACTCGCCTTTACTCAATCTTCCAACATGAGAACACACCTCAAGAAATGCAACGCGCCTGATGTAGTTCTCACAGCAGACACCTCGTCTTGAAATATGCAAATAGAATGTTTTGCTATTATTATTTAGATCATTTCTACCTGGCCCGCACAAATTGCTGGGATTGAAAAAATATTGTATAATTGTTTACTTTTTTAAAAGAAGTTTTTCTTTTACTACATTTTTTTACAGAAATAAAGCAATACTGATGATAATAAATGATGTTTGCCTTTTTATTTGTATGTTTGTTTATTTCAATCTGGCGTCTCTTCAAGGTTCATAAATCATACGAAGTGGACAACTTTTGTACTTGTTCGCAAGATAATAGATATATGTAAAGGTTGAAAGGAAACTAATTTGAAAGATTTACCATCTGTTTTAATTGGATTTGGTGATGTAAAATAATTATCGATCGAGGTGTATAAAATTACAGGCCTTTACAGTATTTATAGATATTTGAGGCGAGTTAAACAATTTACCCCAACAAATGAGGTGTACATTTGCTTCGTATAAACAATACAAGTTATTCATACAATGTCGTGATAAAATATTGCTTACATTGATGTACCATAGTTGAGTAAGTTGTACTTATTATAATATGTACGAAATATCTATCTCATTAAAGATTTACTTTGAAAGTTTTTATACAAAATTGATATTAATTTTTGATGTTATAACTTGCGTTATAAATAATAATATGTTTATATGTAGGTACATAATGTATTAACAATATAAGAACTGATATACAGACAACATGCTTCGCTGGAATTTATTTACAAATACGAATTTATTTTATTTAATTTTATTAGGATTGTTGAAGAGTTTTCTTCTAGTACATTGTCCCGTGATTTTTAGAATAGCTTAAGTTAACTTTGATGTTAAGAATGATAAATATATTTAACACATTTCATTCATTACGCCTACTTTTGATATTTAAGAAAAAACTTTCTATAAAGGACAATGACATAGGTGAAAAAGCCTCCAACTTTTTAGACATCATTTACGTCACCTAATTTAATTTTTCAATTTTTCGCAAGTTATTAACATGATATAAATATGTTTTGTGGGGTAATTATATGTTAATGATATTTTAATAAAGGCCACTTATTTCACATTTCGTTTAAGAACTGATAACCGACTGTAATGAATATCAGTAGAGATTTATAACATCATCATCAGTTCACTATACGTCCTCACCGAGGGGCTCAGAGCCTATCCTATTGTTAGGGGTGTTTTGGCCATAGTCAACCACGCTGACCCAGAGCGTTTATAATATAGACCAACAAAATTATCTGAGCCAGTGCATATAAGACAATTTAAGTTATAGTTATATTTTAGATTACTAGCGCCGCGATGTTAGTGTCAAAAAAGTCTTACAAGATTTTCGTCCTAAATTAGCTGTCATCTTTCTTTTATCTCATTTTACATGACCATGTAGGTTTTATACATTTTTGGACAGGCCGGTCCGCGATAGCAGCGCCGTCTACCGGCCCAGATAAACTTGTTGCTCACACATGTAGTATATTAGATACTGGTATGATATTTGTGCGACATTAAATATAATTTAAATATAACAACCCCACATTTACACAAAATACAAAACGATTCATTATTTATCGAATTATTTCACTGAGATAAAACATAAAAGTACAAAAATATGTGTCTATAAAATTTCAACGAAAATATATATAACTATGAACAAGGAATGGCGATAAGATAATAACAAGATTATGTAACATGTAGCTTCATTTATATTTGAACTGGTCTGCCATTTTAACGTTCATTATTAACATTTAACGTTTGTGCCGTAAATATCGTTAATAATTTAAAATTGAGCAAAACAAAACCAAGAACTAATTTAAACGTAATCTTCCAAAGTAACTAGGATTTTTTTACATTACTGGAAAACAATACTAAATTTTGAAAGTTTAAAAAAAAAAATTAAAATGACAGCCAAGTCAATGTCGCTTAGATTGATAAAGTTCACTTAGTCAATTATTACAATGTGCTCAATTTATACAATGTTTATGCGCAAGCGCACATTATATTTTCAATGTATTGACATGCACATACATACATAATTGAAATGATTTGAGAACATTGCGCTTCGATTTGATACAAAAATTGTTGTCTCTGTCGGTAAATAGTAGGTATAAAATATACAGTAAATTTATAAGTAATTGCGTGTAAAAATCTTATTCGTACAATAGAAATATAGAAAAAGCTATCGTATCTACATCACACATACGTCACGAGACACGTTACGTCACGTCACAAACCTATGTGCCGTGTAGAGCCATGCCTACAATAATCGCCAATCGTTTCATTACATATTTTATCTCAGCCTTTTCGAGTAGGAGAACCGTAATTACTTGAGACTTGGTTTACAATATAGTACCTAGTAAAGTCGGTGTATTAACATTACCTTTGTGTAGCCAACCGGCCGCGGCTCGCGCGTTACTACTCTACCACGTGAAGCACCATTTGTTCTAGCGTAGGGATAATGTACACGATTTGTTCATTCTATTCTAAATAACATTAGAATTAAACTGAAGCATACACGCGCTCACTCTCCACTATCCATCTCCAATCATTATATAGGAACGATAATTTTAAAAATACTACATGAATTCTTTCCTCATTAAATAACCTAAAAAGTTTTAACACATACAAACGCGCTTTTGGCACCTAATGCTAATTTGAGATTGAGTAGTTTCGTTTGTTTGTTGATTGCAAAATATCTAAGTCTAAAAAATATCTTCGAAAACTTGGGCGTCGAAATATTAAAAAAAAAACGCCAAATATAATGGAGAGTTGTTAACACTTTCTTTGGTGAGATAAAAATATTGAAGATGGCATAAACATCAACAAACGAATCATTAATAGATAAAGTTAAATAAGAGTAACATTCATCAAAATTACTTCCGAGTCAACGGGCAGGTAAACAAAACATATTTACAAGCAAACGTCGATTAATATATACACAATACATATTTAAATTAAATAAATCGATGTGAAACAAACTTTATGTACAATAGAACTCTACTAAGACGAAAATTGAGCATTAACGTAAAGGCAGCGAAAACCTAACTTAAGTACTTCAAAGCCTAAGGAAATACTTATTTTATAAGAAGTTAAGGTAAGTACTTAGTACTTAATGACGTCGCGACTACTTATACCTATAGTTTACAAAAATGTACAAATTATAGTTCATGTCATAATCTCATAGCCACTGAACGAGACGAGTCCGAGTGTCACTGGCACCATTGTCTCTTTCAATATAAAAATACTTTCGTTTGATCACAAGACTGGAATCACATGTTGCGGCGGGGAGGCTCACGTCCGAGATGGCCGGGAGCGAGGCGCTCAGGTGCACTCAATGATGAGCGGCTGGCTCGACTCTATGACGCTGGGGCGCGTCTCGCCCGCCGTAGAGTAGTGCTGCGGCGCCTGCTCGTGTTCCTGCGCCTGCCCATGCAGCTTGCGGTACGGCTGAGCGTGCTGCGCGTGCGGTGGCGACAGCGGGCCCGGCGCGAGGTGCGGCGTGGTGGAGTGCGCGTGTCCGCCGAGCGCGCCATCGCCGGCCAGCAGCCGCGCGCCACCCACTCCAGCGAGACCCGCTTGCGACGCCGAGTGCACCTCGTACGCATCGTGCCCCTCTCTATCGTGGCAGTCTTTGTCGACGGAACCTGCAAAGTGCACGCGAAAATGAAATCGGTCGCGTTTAGCGAGAGCGCAAGTGAAAGTTGCGGTTCACCTACGAAGAGAAAGTGCAGCGCGCTGCAGTCGCTCTCGGCACTCCGCTCGGTTCACTCTCAATACTACGATTTGTGTATTAATGTAAAAATAATATTTTTTTAATTGGAAAAAAAATTGCAATCTAATTTAATTAAATAATAATTACCCATGCATTCAGTGTTCGCAGCGTTGGTGATTGCTAAAACTTCTTCAATATTATTGGGTTTACAGCTTGTGGTTTTCCAATGTGTTCTTAGTCCTGATGCGCTAATATATTTTTTATCACACCCCTGGCACACGTAGGGCCTGTCGTTCGTGTGCAACCGCTTGTGAAGTTTCAAATGAACGAATTGAGTGAATTTTTGCATACACAGATCACAGGCGTAAGGTTTTTGACCTGAGTGCAGTCTTAAATGTGTCTTTAAATTTGAAGTCGATGAAAATCTCTTCTTGCAGATGTCACACTGATGTGGTTTCTCTCCGGTGTGCACTAGATGGTGTTTCTGTAAGTGCGCAAGCTGAGTGAAGGATTTATTGCACACGTTACATTTGAACGGCCGCTCTCCGGAGTGTGTTCTCAGATGAACTTTCAGATTTGAGAGTTGGCCGAACGTTTTACAACAAACGTTACATTCATAATGCATTTTTCCGTCTTTTTTCTTTAATGGGTACGGCAGACTTCTGTAACCGCGAGAGGACTGAGAGTTTGGACTCATCGGGGCGACCATGAGACTGCAAGTGCCGTCCGGACTGATGCTACCGTGTTGTGGTACCAGTTGACCATTGACGTTTGAATTTTGTATTAAACTCAACTGTGAACAGTTCTTAAGTGTTATAACGCTGGTCGAGGAGGGGTAGTGGTGATTGCTTTGAGCGCTTTGTGACCTTTCATATTGGTGAGTCGATGACACGGTCGGCGAATAAGTACTAGGCGGTGACCCGAGTTGCGTGATAATAGTAGAGTTCGGAGGCGAGTATAAACTGTATGAGTAATTTGGATAGTGACTCTCATATCTAGTCTCTCTTATCTCGCGTATTTCTCGTATTTCACGAATTTCTGTTGTATGTGGGATAGCGTGCGGCGGCGACGATGAGTAGACTGACGTAGCGTTTGGAACCGGTAATTGTTGAGGTAAAGGCAGTAATGAGGGCAAGGGTGTTAAATTAGAACTAGAATCAGGGCTGCAGGCGTTTCCATACCTCTGACTCTTTTTGTATGAATACGCCATTTCAGTGGGCGATGATGGTGGTGGCGTCGCGTTAGGCTGCCGGCGATTAGGATCGTTGTTATTCGTGTCGATTCTACTTCCAGTTAATATTGTTTCTAATATCCGTGTGTCAGGCGGAGAGTATCTCATGAAGGCTGGTTGCGGCGTTGGAGATATCGTACCATCTTCGTAATAAGGCTTATTAATAGGAACAACTGTATTTTGGGATGATTCCAAGACTATAACAGTGGAAGTGGCCGGGTCCCGTCTGGGCGGAGATAAGTTCTGTGGCGAAATGTTTGCTACGTCTTCCGCAATAATCAGTTCTTTTTCACTGTCGCAGTCCATGTCTTTGTGGTGCTGGTACTGGTAGGCTCGAGGCATTTTAATTTTAACTTTTCTGTATTCATTTCTGTGCATATCTTGATCCATTTTTTGCACTATGACAGTTTCTTTTGGTTCATTTGTTTTATTGGAGCAGTCAAGAACATAGTTCGAATCAACGTCTGAATCGCTTGAATCCTCAGGCGGTGTAAATTCGTCATGATATCCATTGCTGTGGTAACCTTCATCTGATCTTACCGACCCATCATTGGGTGTCAGTTGATGTTCGTAGTGTTGAGCGTTGCAGTGCGTTAGGCCCGGTGATTTGCTTCCGAGTTTGTCTTGGTGGTGTTGTAACATTGGCGAAGGTCCTCGCATATCTCTCATATGTATGTTTTGACCTGGTGACCTGTTGGCCTGTAATCTCGGATTATCGAGTTGGTGTATTACCACATGCGATGTGCTTTCTTTGTGTTGATGAATTATTAAAGTTTGATTGTCTCTGTGGTGCATTTTGACTGGTGACGGAGGCTGCATGAGACCATTTGGTGACAGAGTTCTGTGTTCACTGGGAATTTGATTATCATTTATTGACTTGTGATGCATGATATTTCCCGATACATCGGTTCTTATGATTGTCCTTTCGTTTTTATTGGTTATTCGTGGATCTTCACGGGGTGTATAATTTTCAATGTGTGCCTTTTCAATGGATTCACGTTTTATTCTTCGGCTGGGAACATCGGCTTCTAGGAGTTCTTTAGGGTTTGCCAAGCCGAGCACGTACTTCATGTGGTTGAATGCAATTTCGGGATGAACTGGAGCAGGGGGTATACCATAGGCTTTTTTGATAGTTTCCTCTTTACCTGTGAAACAATAAGAACTTGAATCATGAAAAGATTTTTACTTTTAATACTCCGATTAGACGCGTTCCGAAGGACTACCAGTTTAAATTCGCTGACTAATTCTGGAACTATAACATTCCGTCTATAATTTTATATAAAAACATTATATCAGTAAAATTTCTTCGATTATTTAAGGACGTCATTTTAAAATGATTTAAATGAATATAAAGTGTGCTTACAGATCGAGTATGTTGCTCTCTCTGGATCGATATCATATCCTAGCCTCGTCGCGAAGTCTTTGCAATACCAAACCATTAACTCTTCATTTGGCATAATGTCTCTGTAAATAAAATAACAACACATTAAGTCAAAAATGTTACTGTGAGTGAATGTGTAAATAAAGTGACAATTTCATAAAATGTGAATGTGAATAGTTGTGTGCTGTGTTACCTGATTGTGTAGAAGTATATGTGCTCCTGATGCTGGCAAGCCACGAGGTTCATCACGGAGAGGGAGTAGGCAGAGGCCACGTAACGCATCCAGTTCGCGACACTCGTGTCCGAGCCGTCCAGGTAATAGTAATCACTATCTTTAAATATCTGTAATAGTAAAATGAATATTGTAACAAAATATAAATTTAATATTAAATTCAAAGAATTAAATTTGCTTCCAATTCAGTATTGAATATCACAGTCACCATGACGTAAATAATTTTGTATGTAAGTAAATTTTGCTGACAAATTTCGATTTAAACGTGTGAGCGTCAATTGTTTTTTGAAGGAAATGATTAAGAAAACAAATTAGATCGAGTGTACAAGGCAGTGAAGCTGCAGTGTCAGGCAATGTAAGCACGTGGCACGTGTATGGTGTGGGCATCGCGCGTGCAACTGATAGCGCCTAGTTACTTGCGATGTGCCGGGAGTCAAGGACGAGATGCAAGTCGCGTGTCGCGCAAACGCGGAAGATAACAACGTGTTTGTATTGTAACGTTTGTTCAGTTGTTGCGTCTCAAACAATTCATAATTTAAAATTATTCTAAGAAGTTATTGGTTCGCATGCACATACATTGCTAATTAAATTATGTATTTGTTTTTATCGGAAAATTAAAAAAAAAATGATTATAAACCGCCACCATTTAAAAAAAGTTCTAGAGCCTATTCTCACCTTAATATTTCCATAAGTATGATGTCTGACAGTTTCCTGTACCTGGCCCAACATAGAGAGGAATAGGTTAGTTAGAGAAGAGAGTTGTGCATTTTATACTAAAGCTTTTACATGTATATCGTATTTTGCTTTTAGCAAAGTAAGCTAAATACCAGCCGCGGAGAGGAAATTAACATTATGTATTTACAACTAGAAGCCTTAACCCTGTTTAAATAGGGGATAGAATATTTAAATAAGCAGAGTATAAATAATTGCGGTTAATATTGTTTGATATTAATGAAACTTACCCTCCAATAATATCGCCAGGACACTTTGTCGTTAGGTTTATTTGGCGTTCGGGTGCCTTCGAAGGGGCCGAAGCGAGTGCCGCGGGGAATGACACCCGTACTCCATACTCCTTCAGTCTGTAATAATTATTCATATAAATTTATAATACAACTAACTTAAAGTGAATCAAATTGAAATAATAAATTTTTGGTGGCCAGAAGTCAGCCAATGTCAGCATATGACTTGGGATCGTTGAGAATATCGAAGGCTAACGCTGGACGTATGTCATCTTGTGAAATAGTTTGTTGGTGAATCATTTTATACTATTATATGGATATTTATGTTCGCGGTTCTTACCGGTGTGTTAGGCGTTGATAGTACTACGGAGGGTCTTAATGCGAGGCTTCTGGGTAAGGTCTTCTCTGCTCTGTTGAGCGTCCCTCTTTCACATGGCACGTCTGGCACTATGTATACAGTGAGTCTCTCAAACTCCTCCTCCCTCATCCGCGTCACATCGTAAGCGGCGGTCCCGACCACTGCTGCGGCCGATGCTGCACTTGCGCCGCCGGGGCTACCCGTGCGGCCGACCACAGTCGTGCTCGGAACTTCTTCGCTGGTTGACTGTAGAACACATTCATTTGTTATAAGAGGATATAAAATATTAGAGGAGACGTGAAGTTAATTATTAAATAATTAAATATTCACAGTAATGTGAAGATTACAAAACTGTCATGGCTTTTAGGCATTGGTCAAAAATAAATTTAAAATAAAACAAACAGAAAATATGTAGCACTTCTTGTATTATAATTACGATGCTTTTGACATAGTTTTTAAGATACAAATAAGAGACAAACACTCTTAGTCGAATAGAAACTTACGTTAGGGTACAATAAGATCTATTATCTGTTACAGTCGGTATTCAATTGCTTTATAATTTCCGTGATGTGGCATTGAACGTAACCCACATTAGTTTTAGTGTTGTTATTGTCACTGAACCAGACTTAGGTTATGTTTATATAAGTTTCTTACATATTCATAATGCTGTGTTGACCGACACAGGATAGGAAGTTAAACACCAGCGATGTCCATTGACACGTAGAGTGATCGAACGAAAGAAGCAATAAATAATTTAAAAATGATTCCGTGTGCCAGTACCGCCTTATAGGTTAGAAGCATTAACGTATATTCGAAGTAGTTTTATGCAAAATAATAGGTCAAACAGCGAATAAATTTGGATTCCCGAAAATATGCAAACGAACTGCATTTAACCCTTTTCCATCTGCACTCTTAGAGCAACAAAAGAATGTGAGTCGTAATGTCTGGGGCGAAGAGTTTACTTTGGCTAAATAAGTGTGGAAGAGTGCTGTTCGATAAATGGGCGGTGCCACTACTGACCCAGTTTTGTGAAAAGTGCGCACTTTCCAGTGCGCACCGACGACTCTGTATGCCTATTTATATTTTCCGTAAAATTTAATTTATTCTTAGCGTATTATATTTCCTTAAAGTGCTTAAAATTGGGTAGGTTTCACTGATTTTCAAATTGCAGAAATGAATATAGAAATTGAAGACTTACCAGTCTCATTTTGAATGTAAATAGCTCCTTATTTAAGGTTTTTCTTTTTGTTTATTGTAATTATGTGTACCTGAAAAGAAAAAAAATATTTTTTAGTAATTATAAGCAGTAGAATTACTATAAGTATGTAATAAATAAATTTGGCATGTTTAAAAAATCATTGAATATTTGCCAAATTGGCAGGTCAAACGCGGAATGGTGCCTCAGTCACTAAACTACAGGAGATTCTAAAGATATAACGCATAAAATATATGGCAAAGATAAATATTAAATCTTTAACAATTCCCAGAACTAAAAAAAAACTTAAAAAAATCCTATGCAACTAAAAATTATAAAGTTATCGATTACAAATATACAAAAAAATATTACATAAATTTGGTTACTTGACAATAATAATAAATTGGTGTTATAATACTTAGTCTCAAACTAAATCTAACTTATTATTTTTTTAATATAAACGAATGCATATAAGAATAGATCGCATTTACATAAAATATAAAAAAAAGCAAAACAAATAGACATCGTTGTCAATGTCCTACCATTGAATAATTCACAAGATTTCTTTCCCATAAGTGGTTTACAAATTTAACATTTGTATGGTAAATGTAAACAAACCACAAAAGCATCGTTAACGCACACCAACAATGTTCCGACTTACGCAATCATGTGCATTAAGTGGTGTGAAACGCAAATATTTACATTCTCAGAGGAAAGAGCCATAGATCGAAACCCTATAACACTGACTGCGTCAAACTTAAAACGTTACACGAATCATAATATTTTCGGGTTAGGTCAGTTAGCGTGTAACGGAAAACCTGAAAATAAACACAACCTACTGTAATCTTAGCTAGATTACCAAACAAAAACTATTCTATACATAAATAAAAAGATTTTATTTAGTTTAAAATACATGGTTAATCAATTTTATTATGTTAAATTTTAAATCAAAAAAACATCTCTTCTCCAATACACGTCTACAGAATGTTAACTAGATTTTTATAAAATTGCTCAATTTTTTAAAATTTTACCCATGTTAAACCTAATCTTTTTTTTTTACGAAGGACTATTTAGCGTGTAATTAGCGCCACGATCTCAACTTGAGGTTATTGTTTATATATTGTATATGACAGCGTCATTTGGTGGTTGAAATTCAATTTCAAATAAATAATTACATTTGACGTAAAATTTTCCTGGATCGTCGTTTCAATACGATTGCCTTGATGCAAGGCAAGTGCAAGGTGAGTTTACACATGCTTATAGCAATCATAATGTATCGTATACATATAAAGATTTTATAAGGTCGCCTGTTTAACACATCTGACGATAGTTTACTACGATATACAGAAACATAATTCCTTACATTCTAACTTTTCAACTTTCTCATAACGTTCTCTGATTTTTATAAACAATTTCATTAATTTCTAAACATACATTTTAACAGTAGAACTCCGTTAGAAGAATATACTATTGAAATAAAAGTACCAGTCAATTATCTGGACGCTTATCAAATATATACTTGTTATTTATTAGCCTAAAAATTACAATCAACCTCCATTAGTACATAAGCAAGAAGGTGATGAGATTGAACGTGGATATAAAGATAGAGGAAGACCGAAGAAAGTGTGGATTGTGTGAAAGAGAATATGCGTAGGAAGTGTGTGAGTTCAGATATGACGGCTGACAGGGTTGTATGGAAGAGTAGTACATGCTGTGCAGACCCTCCGTAGGGAAAAGGCAGGTTGATGATGATGATGATTAGTAGGGAGGTACCTAGGAGAGGGGGAGGGAGAGATAGGGAGAGATAAATATTATAAATGTAATAATAGAGATATAATTTTATAATAATGTAATGACAATGAGCTAGGTCTGTCATAACAATTATTATTTTATTGTTTACCAATCGCCAGTTACATTCAACTATTTTAAATCGAATAATAATCCACTATATTTTTATAAGTCTGGATTCATTTATTCATTTTTTTGTTTTCAAATCACATAAAGATTTTTAATTTTTTTACAACTCCTCGCTTATTGTTCAACCATAAATAACGATTAAAGTTTTTTTTGCATTTCTTTTCTTCACGTATTAATATCCAGAATCCTTAAGAAATAAAAAGAACATCTTTAAAGCAAACCTTCAATGTATCAAGTTCATTATTCACGTTTAGTCAGTGGGGATTATAATGTTTTTATGAATACTATAAGTGCATGTGTGGGGCGCACGGTCGCACGTGACCGGCTACGTTGCGTAACACGCGCGTCACACTAACAGCGCACGCGACTCGTTCTGCGACCCCTACATACAAACTTGAATTGAACACTACTTATGGAACTTAATTTTGAAGTCATTTCAAAAAAAAAAAATTGTCGATTTCGCTTGCTTTTCTTCATAAAAAAAAATCATTGTTAAAAACACGTTGAATCTATCTGGATTAATTTAATGAGCAAAAAGTTTTCATTAACAATTAATTTTTTTATATTATTTAATTCAATTTGATGTAAAATAAAACAAAGATCTAATAATTTAACAAAATTTAGATACCCTAATATCTTTGTAGCGTTTTCAAAACCTAACCGATATCAGAAACAAAAGAAATACTAAAATTGTAGTATAACAATTATGCTCAAACCGTGAAGTTTTGATTAGAACAGTTACGACTAAATTGTTAAATAAAGACAGCTTGATTCTATTCATTTATTGACTAAAGTGTACGTTATCAAATCTAATGTCATTCAGTTTGAATGCGTTAATCGAGAGCGTAATGATAATGAAGTATCGCGATATCGCTACATCTGCGCGCGCGCATCAGGAAGTTAGGCCTTGGCGTGATCGTGAACTTGCCCTATACGATGCGCTGCGCTGACGCAGACGCGCTGTACTGCGCTAACCTGGTAACACGCGATGTTTTTTTTTATTCACACATTATGTAAGGTTACTGCAAGCGTATTTATATTTTTTATTCATTCGTTTACAATTATAAATGTTACATTCTTATGACACTGATTGTATTCATTGATAAAAACTATTAATATTGTAATTTCTTATTCACTTTTTTTGGATACAATTTTAAGAAATACAAATAAAAATTGTACTTGTATCTCGATTATACTTTAAGGAAATAGCACATGGTTTTAATGGACGTTTTATATCAAGAACTGTTTGATATAGCGGTAATAAATTTGAATCAATCAAATAACTTAAGACGATTTTATTAAAAATTGAAACTATATTTCAAATATTAAATGATCGAATGAAAGATTCTTTGTAATGAAAGGAGATTGAAAAAATTGCCTGTTAAATTAAAGACATGTTTTTTTCAATCTAAGTGGACAAATTTTAGATAAAATTCAGGTTTAAAATAGCTTGATAAAATCTTACCTTTTGGAATATGGAGTAATTGAATTTGTCCATGATATTACTAAGAATTTTGCACATGCAAGTGTGCAACGGGAACTAACCTTGCAGTCTAATAATAATTTAATACGCCAATGTTTCCACTACAAATAGACGGTGTAGCGGCTAGATAAAGACCGTATGTTGCCGGCCGCTCGAGCGGAATTACATCGGGAACATCGATACCAAATAATAACACCAATAACGAGTATGTTTCAGAGAATGAATTAAGCCTCAATCATTAAGGAGCCAGGAATTTTCTAATTTTTTCACGATTTATTAACGTAATATAAACGCTTATTAATGTTTCGATAAAAAATAGAGCACTTATATTACCAACGAAAACCATAATTGAAAAACTCAAATTCCGTGATAATTATCTCTCTGTATCTTTTCGCGTGTATGGTGTGGTGTCATTTTAAAATTATCAGCCTTATAGAAACCGAATGTGGACTAAAACAATGAAATTCTTGACTAATTAGACAAGTTCCATATCAAGATAACAAGCACTTATCTTATTTTGATGCAATATTATTATTTTCGATACTTACAAAAAACTTTGTTTAACGCATTCTCGACGGAAACGTTAATTGTTAGTTTTGTTATTGGTAGCAAACGAGAGTTGTTGACCGGCGGACGTTTGTGGCGGGTGTCGCGCGGCATGTGATGGTGCCGAAGCGGCGGCTGGCGCTGAGGGCAGCGGGCTCGGCTGGCGCAACGGGCGCATGGCGCGCGGCCGCCGGCTGGGCTAGCGCGCGGGCCGCGGCCGGGCGCAGCGCATTGCACAGCTCCGACCTGCCCCACGTCTAGCGGCGGAGCGCCTCGCACTAACCGCACGCCGCGCCGCTACGCCGACCGACCTAGATGCACTTTTACGACGCCGAGAATGCAATCGACACACATATTCGCGTCTCGTTCCGATAAACGCATCGACGACGAAAGCGGCCCGTGATGGAGAATGCGGACGAATTTGACAGCGAGTGCAGCGAGTGCGTCACGCTCGCGCCTAGAGCACGCCGACTAGGTGCGAGCGGGACGGCGGTGGCGCGCCTAGGCGATGCATTCAAGTTCATTACTTCCGTAGTGTGGCGAGCGCGCGCCGAGCGCCCTGACCGTGCTCCCGATCTCAACCCGCACTATATTGACGATCGCCCGCGTCGTCGCGGGAAATGCGGTTCCTTACAAACTTTTTGATTAACTTTTCAGTCGCGCCTAAAGCCGTATATATAGATGCTCATTAAATTTTGCGTAACCGATATCCCTTTTCATATTTCAATCAGGTGTAGGATGACACCTATCTCGCATTGTTATTAATGTTCTTATAAAAAATTAAAATATTTGAAAATTGCCTTCAACATTTTATTGACACCATGTGAGAAAAATCTATTTTATGTTGATCTTTATTTTGAATAAAAACTGACTAGTAATTAAAAAAAAGTTGAAAACATAGAGCTAGGTGGTAGCGTGAGAACGCTAGCGAAAGCCGCGCAGGGCGGGCGGCGGCGGGCGGCGGCGTCTCCCCGGAACACGCTTTCACTCTCGCGGGTCGTCGACACAGCCTTCACGCACCCTTACCTTCGACTCTCGAATCATCCTTAACCCCCCATTCAACTCCTTATTAGATCTCACTTGATGGCGGTGGATGCAAACATGGGTTTAAAAGTCAACTTAACATTTTACATTGGGACCAATGGTACGGGTGTTGCGTTCTGCCTCCACGGGAGGCACGCCACGCCGCACCCTGTTACCTACCATTATCCAATATTGATTTCACTATTTACAGTCTGTAATCTGTTAACAGCCTCAAACCGTTCGTCCGTACAATAAAGGACTCGACGGCTACACACGTACAGCCGCGTTTTTCAATGTTTTTAGCATTTTGTAAGTAATGGAATTTGCTACTTCAGCTTGTTTTTAATATTGTTTTCTATTGGTTTTAAAATAAAACAACGTTTTACTATTGTTGGTCGCGTTCGTCATGTTTTGTACAAATACACTTTTACAAATTTAAATCTGCTTAATAATTCTACTTTTATAATGTAATATTATATATTATTAATTTATTGCGATAAATAATCATTTCTCATTAATTTACAAACAATGATATTATTTAGTTAGTATTTGAAAATTTAACTTAAACTTATAACAATTCAACCGGTTAAGAGTTCATTGCAAGTAGTACATTTTTCATAATGTGACCAAAGGGGACCGCCAGACAGAGAACAATTTAAATGGTGTATTCGCTCAGGGGCTAGGGGGGACCCCGACCTATCCCAATGTCTGCCCTTTTCTGGCAGCTGACGTCCTATCCCAATATTTAAGCTGTTAACTGTTTTATTCGTACCCGGATGTACTAAACCTTACACAATATAGTTGAACTTTGTGTGTGATGTAATTATGATGTTCCAATCTTCCTTATTTGTCCTAGCTTACTTTGTAGAATATTACATGGTACCCGAATCGATTGAGTGTCATGATTGCGTGTTTGACGCGTTTAAGTAACTTTTAATTTAGTATTTATATTTATGATTTTTGATTACAAATATTGCAATAAAGTCTTCGAAATTGTTAGGTAGATGATTTGAAATATCACTGCAAATGTGCTTAAATAAAAGGTGATTTTTTTTAACCTGTACACAATACGACATTAATTATTAAAAGTTAAGTTAAGTTAAGTTAAGTTAAGTTATCAAGTGTTAAGTCAATGTGAAACATTATTACTTAAATATAAAAATCACAACCAATTGACGGTCAATTAGAGCGTGAAAAGCGAAGCGCATCAAAGAAAATGCAGTTTTCCAACGTCGGCGGAGGCTTGTGCGCGGTATCAAAACACTGAATCTTCCGGGGTGAACGGCCGCCGGCGCCCGACCCCGCGCCCCGCGCCCGCCGCGCCACCGACGCGCCCCCTCTCGCTCGCTCGCGCCGACCACCGCGAATAAATCGCGCGCTAGTGTGTGCGGGGAAATGCGTTCTCTGTGCTAGTATTGGGCACACGGGTCGATGACACCTTCACCAATTTTCCTTAGGCTTACGAAAGCTTTTCAGATTTTTTTTTAGAAGTTTACGTAATTACATTTTTTTTATTTTTTACCGATTAAAGTGAGAATGAAATGCAGAAACCATCTTTTTAATTAATGTTTTAGAAACATTTAAAAAAAACTTCTCATTATCTAGGTACGTGATTAATGACATAATGTACCATTGTAAATACCTTTAAACTATAATAGAAAGTGAAGAGGCGACTATAATCGTGCATGTTTTGCAAACGTACTTCAATTGGTGCTTATTTCAAGTTTATAAGACAGCCTCTTTATAACACGATTTTACGATTTACTGTCCTCAAATGTATAATGTAGGATTTATTATTTCGGAGATTTGACATATGTGTTTTTTTATAATTCCATCATAAGTTTACTTGCACTATATGGCAATAGTAGTTTCGAGAAGCGTTTGATGATATATTTGGTATGTGTTGAAATACAAAGCGAGTAGCGATGGATGTGGTGTGGTATAACCAATATTGATCTGAGCGGGTGCAACGCATGGCGTAGAGCCTGTCTATATCTGTGCAAGTGGTGCCCGTAGTGCAAACTCTGTTTCCCCCTTCTTGGGTAGGCTTCAATACTCATTCATGCCTTTTTTCCTGCTCTATCCGGCCGCCGGCTCATAATGCGCTCCCGCTCGGGATGCTTCCGTGTTGACGTCTCTACATACGCGCATGCACTAGACCTAGCCCAATGCAGCGAATTTTGCGTAGGGTCGTTGTCCTCGCCTGCCTATATCCGTACCAAACTTTACAGCTGCCCGACAAAATGTCCACATGAATTTATTCAATATTCACTCTCAACTCTAAACTTCCTTGCTATTTTCCATACCAATAAACAAAGTATCTAATATGTTGGTTAGAAAAAACCATTTGTACGAAACGTGTTTTATATTTTGCGCAGTTTAAATAATTACAAGTAACGTTACAGCGTACTGTATAACAACGGTCCCGACGTTTATTGCGGACCCCAAAAAACAATGACTCGCTAAAAAACGCCATTTGTGCAAATTGCATTTTTTTTTATTCGCTCAAACAAAGTTTGTATAGCTTCAAACCTTTTTAACGACAAAGACAACAAGATAACAATAACATGTAAACGCGCAAAAGGTTCAAGCAATAATTTAAACAAAACATAATGAGTATGAATAAAAAAGTCGCCTTGACTTTTTGCTCAGTTAACAGAATTCACCAGCCCGATGGCCATACTTCCATCATAATATTACAGCAATAAATGTAATGGTACCCTAGAACAAATTCTATAGTTTTTTTTTAACATAAAGGTGTATTCTTCGTTTTCATTTAGTAGAGTAATAATTATTTAATGTTCTTTTCATTATTTCAATATTGACCTGTCAGTTTAGTCAGGTTTGAAGTTTTAAGGAAAAGTTATGCTAATATTGATTTCAAACGTTAATAAAATTTACATACTAGCATAAGACGTGTAATTAAAGAGATAAGGATGAGTCCACGTAAGAGGTTATTAGCCAGTGATCGTGGGCAGGTAGACAAATCGAGTGCACAGAGGTGTGAAGTGCTAGTCTAGAATGTAGCTAGGGTCAAAAGCCGCGCAGTATGTCAGCGTTTAGTATTCCGTGAGCCCGGGCCCCGGCCGGCTAACGGGAATTCTCGCCCGTCTACACCGGCCTTTACTTTCATCGATCGAACGAACCACGGTTTACTTTCCTTGTTAGTTTACACTTCGAAAATATTGTGCTCCATTTAATGACATGTTTGTATTTTATTTTCTCTATGCACTCAATTCTTACATGATCATTTTATAGTCACCTTAAATATATAGAAGTAACGTGTAAAGTCACCTGTGGGATTTAAAACCACAATGACAATGATGGCAAAAAAATATGAAAAGAAAGGAACAAGTGTTTGGTTAGAGGGCAGGTAGAGCGATGCTCCACACCGCATTGTGAGATGACGTACCGTTAGATGCATTTGAGTTTTTAATCAAATCGACGAGAAATATGATCGATCGCTTGTAAAGCTTTTGTATTCTATTTTGAACTTGCGGATGTCTGGGAATATGTTTTGAAAAATTTCCTACTTGTGTAGAGGTACTTCGGATTCTTGTTTTGATTCACAGTTAAGATTGATTTATGTTCGATTACAAAAAATACATTACTAAAATGCGTTTACAAAATTATTTCAGTTAGTTACACACGTTTTAAATACGAAATAGTTTGTATTTTTTATTTATATGAGGTTAAAGAAGTTTATAAGTCAAATAAATTTTAATCCAGACTCTATCATAAATGAGGAGATTCACCTATCCCATCGGGTTGAATAGAGACAATTACTAATATGAATTTTGTACAAATGTCATATTAAAAATCGAACTGAACATGTTCTGATATTATTACTAAGGTACATGTTACTTCACAAAATAATAATATTTATATTAAAAAGAGCAGGTAGTTCCTGTATGTTCTATTGTATAATGTTACATACTCACCGTTAGAGTGCACGGCGCTGCTCGCGACTGCGGCTGCGGGCTACCGTTAGGCGGCGGTGATAAAAAAATAAAAAGAACTAGGGGTGATATCTGAGCCCAGCGGGTCGGCACAGACTTTGATTGGAATCCGTACTGTGTTATTTACAGTTTTTGTATATGTAGTTATCAACCAGGATACATTACGAATGAGTAGTAAATATTTTTTAGTAGTTTTCGTTACGTGAAGTATGGAATGACTTTGTGCAGAAATAAATTTGAAAATGTATATTGTACGATATAAAAATTAATTGATCGAAACGCAGTCCCTACAGGGGAATATTATTTTATATATAGAATTGTCAATTAGTGCACGTAATATACACAAATATAAAAATTCGATGAGTATCATGGTGCGACAACCTTTAGCGAGGCCCTCTGCCACCGGAAGGCGCGCGGCATACAAACTATAAATACATTGACTGAATCAAATGTATGTGGAACACCTCACTATGACATCGATAGATTTATGACGCTCGCGCGCGCCCGCGCCCCCTCCCGTTGCACTTCCTGCGAATTTCGTTTCATATCTCTATCATTATTCACACACTGTAAGAATAGAAATAAAAGAACCGTTCACTTTATTGTCCTCTAATTTCGTAGAACGTACGTGATTCGTAAGGATTATTATATTGTTTTGCAACTTTCAAATCATTACATATTTACTTATGACTACAGTTGGGACATTATATTCTTATTTTAATATCATTTCAATTTTACTCTACCTATGATATATATGTATATTATTTTATTGTATTCTTTTGACAGTAGTCGTCAAATTTTAGTCATTCAATAGTAATAGTCCCCTTTCTTTGAATAACAACGCCGGTAGTTACTGTATTGTACGAAGTCCAAGCCTGCAAGGGAACTTCATAATGTGTAAAGAGATCGTATCATCGCATTAATGTTACCTAGAGCATAGCAACTGAAGCTTGAAAATAGTGATTATATAATAGATGCGTGGTCGCCCCGGGCGCGAGGTACCGTTGCCCGGACAGGTTCCAGGTTCCACGCACTACCTCCCCCCGCCGGCTCCGGCCCCGCTCGCCCTGCGCCACGCGTGCCCGCTGTTTACCGAGCATTTACTTTCTACCCATCAAGGACCTTCCTGTCTCTCCCACGTAACTTCGAGTGCAAGTGATCATGTAAGCAAGTGGACGCGCATTTTTATTTTTTCTTTTCCCTTAGAACTATAACTTGTTAGAATATCTTTGTTAAAGAATATTTTAAGATTCATATAAATGCGTAGATGTTATGTTAACAATATATAACACAATTTGGATGTTATTCGCTGCAAAGATTTTAATTAACTAAGATGTTTATTTGAGTAATTCGTTCAATGGCAAAAAGAATATTCGTATCAGGAAGTTTTATTTCATTGCCTTTTACCATAAGAGAATATGTATGTATGCTTGCGTCATAAAGATTCGAGAACGAATCTTAACTGTATAAATTTATAAAGTAAAAGGCAAGACTAATTCAACTTTATTGCGAGCGGTGTAAACACAAGAATCGCATAAGCGAAAGCTGCGGCCGCGCTCGCTCGCCGCGGTTCAATGACCGACTTTTCACGGGTTTGTCAGCCCGCTGTTATATCATCGGCGTAGTCAGTGTCATTGCCGAAACACCGCCATGCTTACAAGCTAATTTGCATCTTTTACTGATTCGCATTGAGTTCACTTTTGTTTGTAATTCTTTTTCGATTTTTTTATGGATGCTTGTATACATATATGCCATTCACGTCTTTTATGTACAACAGCTACACTTGAGCGTTTTACATGTAAATACTTTTTATATCATAAACGAAAATAAACCTGTTTTGAGAGTTTGAAGTCCAGCAGGTGACTTCAGAAGACTGAAAAAGGCTACTTGAAGACGAACATTATCATTAAAAAATAAATCGAAAAACTTTATACGTTGTATGTGTAATGAAGTTACTATAACATACATTTTTAAGAGGTCTTACAGAAGAGCTTTTGCTAAATTTGATAATTTAATAGTGCGTAAAATTAAGTAATTCACACACACGAATTATACCAAGGACATTTCCTAGCAATTGGATGCGCAAGCGCATTTGTTTGTTAAGACTGCAATTCAGGTTGTGATAATGAGCGCGGGGTTACATAAGCTCGTTGTGGGTAGATCACGTGTGCAAATTATTCGCCTTGAAATTGAACTCCCAAAAGTTCAAGGTTTACTTTTTGCAGAGCGCGCGGCTCACAACAATAGTGGGGGATGTGTGCGTATGTAATGTGCACGTGTGTGTGACGCTAGGACGTCATTTTTTTATGTAATTACCTCCTCGAAAAAACTGCAAACACCATGCTACTTAAGTGTAGCTATATAAGATTTGATCATGTAAAGAACTTTGGCAAGTTCTTGACAGCGGAGCTTTAAATTATGATTTAAGAATTTTACAAACTGAAGCAATCAAATCAATCTAGCATAGACCTGTTTGTGTTTATATATATTCCAATAGATACAAATACTTGCTTCCTTTCATTCATCAAAGATATTATATGTATCTTTTCAATACATTTGTTATGTATGTGTCAATGACCTCTATATACTTCATGTTAAATATAAAGTTTATGTAAAATTCAACGAACAGATTTAACAGTTAAATTTATACTTCAATTAACTAGTAATCCTTTTATTACCTAATAGAAAAATATAATGTATATAATGTATATAATGTAATATTCATAAACAGTTCACATAAACTATCTAATATTACACGTAAGTAATTATGTTACTTAAGTTAGATATCTTACCAATTTTAATCAGTACACTAAACCAGCAGTTACCATGCACGTACATTCTATAAGTTACTAATAAAAAATATTTTATCATTAACAATATTATAAACAAACGTAAAACACAGTACGATGTGTTAAGTATAAAATAAAATGAATCCATAATATTGTTAATGCTCAAAATATTTTTAAGGCATTATATTATTATTAATTAAAATAAAACAACATATAAAGGAAACTAACAAAATACTTATTATATTATGTTAACAAACAATGTTTACATTCAGATCATTTTCAACGTCTTGAAAATCAGTCACGCGTTGATGTCTTTTTATTGAAAGAACATATGTAGACCCTTCTAATAAATTTATCAAGAAATTGCTATGTCATATTAATTATGCAGTCGTTAAAATTCTTACCGCAAACAGCATAATAATCCAGGTGATTCGCACGTCGAAATAAATCCAGATTCAAATGAGAAATAAATCCACGGGAATTGTTTTTTTATTATAATTTCACTTAAACTTAACCATCTCACAGAACCGTCACTTAAACAATATTTATAATTAAAAAAAATATTAAAAATAATAAGTCTTTTTTGAGATCTATGTTGCTTTCAGTGAAACACTGTCGAGCTAGAGGTTCATGGTGGCGGAGCGCGCATCGAGACGGCGTAGCGTGCCGTTGGCTCCGGATAACTGATAAAATGTAGCTCGGTTCACGGTCGGCGACGTCCTTCCTGCGCCTGCGCTCGCCCGCGGCCCGCGCCCGCGCAACCTCTTCCGCACTGCGGGTGAACGAACTGCTGCGCAAGAGCGGGACGCCTAACGCCGGCTCCAACGCCAATGCCACGGCCGCCTCGCCTCGCCTAGCTAATGCTCGCAACACAACTTAGTTTATGGATTAGCCCTTGATACTGGCCTAATACCAATGAGTCAAATTATATTTACCATGATGGTTTTATCCTACATGTATACTTACCTGAGTTACAAAGTGCATAGCATTGTACATTTTGCCGTACATGCTAGAATTTGATTATACGTTATCCATTTGAAGTAAAAACTATAATGGACAATCCAACGTGTGTGACCAGCATAGCTTGCGACTCGCTTGTCGCTTCACAAACACTTTTTACTATTTCTATCTAGGCAAGGTGATCTAGTGCGGACTATGGATTTTGATAAATAATAGATTAAAGCAGTAGCGATTTTTTTTTTATTTTGTTTATCTTTCTTTATCAAAATTTCATTTAATTAGAAGAATTAATGTACCGGATATTTTTTTTAAATGAAATATAATTTTTAATTTAACAAAAATAAGTGAAAGATTACACATTCGATGAAGAATTATATTTAATTAATTAATATAAACGAAAAAACATTTAAAATGAATTAATAGTAGTAGTAATTTAAAAAAAATGTGTTTCTGGTCCACAACGAAGTTGTAAATAATTTAAAAGGTATGTAGTGATTATTAAGAAAACCAACAACGTGTTAAAAATGACTTAACATCAGAATACTCATCGAAACGGAAGCGTAGTTAACTTAAAAAAATCTTATTTATATTTAATATTATTTAGCACTAAATTAAAACTTGTTAAGTTCTGTGTATTTTGTTTAGATTTACGTTGTCCATAAGCGAGAGATTGGGTGGTCCGCCTACGACTCTAGACACTATCGATTTACTATTAGCCAGTAGGTGTCGTTGGCTTTATCTAGAGTTATGTAAAATTATATGTCGACTTCATACATCCATAATCCACACAGCTTGAACAAACACTTGTGACATTTAATTTAATACGTTTAAATAATATTCTTCCGTCATCTGTAATTTAATTCCACGGTACGTAAACAACGTAAACATTAGTGTTTTTGGATGTATCTAAAAATGAGCTACAGTTGTTTGAAACCTAACAAATGGATACACAAATTATGATGTCATCTTCACCCCGTTAGTGTCTACAATTATAGAATATTTATTATTATACTTATATAATACAATTATAGTCGTACAATTATATAAGGCTTTATTATTTCTTCTTGATTATGTCCATCAATTTGTGGCAGATGGCGCGGCTCGTGGACTAAAGACGATCCTTCATATGTTCGTTGTACCAGATAAAAGTTTACCGTACGATCATCAAGATAGTAATTTTTCAAAATTTTACAGTTAAAAAACCTTAACACAGTTGATAGGACCAAAAAGGGATGCAAAAAAAAACTACATTATACACGTAAATCGCTGCCTTTAATCGGAAACCTTGATCACAGATTTGTTTACCTGCCGAGCCCCCATATTTTTTTGCTTACAAAGGGTGGCCATTATGCTTTGTTGTAAAAAAAGCCTTCATATAACGGTACCTCGGCCATACAAACACACGTTGCAGTGACAAAAACACAATGACACAGTAACTATTGCATTTCCTGTGAAGAAATGTGCGTGAATGTTTTGGAGACGCGATAACGGCACTAGATTGTTGCATTTTACTCTGACAATGGAGTTTATGCAATAATTGTTAAGTACTATTATAAATTGAACGGGTTGTATTACGTTATTCAATTGTTTATTCTTTTATTCATAAGTCCAATGATGTCAACAGTAAGATAAGTTTGTACTTTTTTTTACTTAAGCGATTAAAACTAAAATTATCCTTATTCATTGCTATCGATATAATGTACTGGCATAATGTAAACGTAGGCCATACATTATAATATGTAGTAAGTACATCACCGCATATTTCTTGTGTTATCTAATCTAATGTATGGGCGGACATCGAATGCAGTGTCAAGGTCATCGGTTTACATAACATCAATTATTCAGTTATGTTTAAAAATATACCACTGTGAGATTCCACTGATGAAACGATAATAAGAAACATCTACTCTCTCTGTTCTTTAATGAAGTATGAAAGAGATGGTAATGTTTTTAGTATTGGTATTTCGGCAGTGCGAATAAACTTTAATATTAAACGAACAAATTAAAAATTTGCATAGCAATAAGCGATTGAAGCGCCCTCGGACTAGAATTGTTATATTCTTGGTAAGTACTAACGTGTTTTTTTTGTCAACCATAAAATAAAAGAAAAACGCTGATCAAGATAGAAACAAATGAATTAACGAGTAAATTATTCGTTTACACTATTACATTTATTATAAGTAGTTTTTAAACCAACATTTCCCCTTACTGTAAAAATCGGATGGTGTAATGATTAAATCATCTTAAAAGATTAGGCCTACAAGGTTCTTAGGATTATTTCGAGCCTAAATACTTAAACAAAAATAATCAGATTAACTGGCGGGCTGTTTATGTTTATTGAAAGAAATTCTTTATTCACATAAGTCGTAAGATTTATGTAAAAATAATCTTCACAGTGTATTTTTTGGGTTCGACAAAATAATTTTAAAAGTTTCAAAACGGTATTGAGTAAACCCGCAGGATACCATAATTTATTGGGCCATTTACATTCAAAAGAAGGGTTATAAAAGAAATTTACTATGCAGTAGCCAAAGCTGTGAAAGAAAGTAGTCTGTTCATTGTTTGTCTTTGAGACATTAAGGTAGCTTTTGCATACATTACTTTATATAGGTTTGTGCCACCGTTATTTTGATTGTATGTATTGTATTACTTCGACTAAAATATTTCGACGTAGTTTTTACATAAATATATAACTGTGAAGTTCGAGTATGTAATGATACGTTTGGAAATTGTAGCGAATTGTAGGTTTCAAATATATGTGTTTTTAACTGTTTGATTGCAACTATTTGACATTTGTATCCGGTTTAAAAAAAAAACAGTTTACAAAAGTAACGTTCTAACCACTTGCTTTGTATTTTTGGATTTAATAAAATGATGTATTGTTTACCGCTTGATGTATCAAACTTAAAGACAATTCAACTTGTTAAAATCAACTCGTTACGAAATATTTTTCGAAGTCACTTGACAGGTGTTCGTAATTAGTCACGCATTTTCAACGATGTTTTATTGCTGCTAGCTTTTTAAAATGATTTGATTCTAATTTATACGCATTCCATACAAAAGTCATTTATTATAAAATAACTAGATGTAAATAGGGATACACTATTACTAACTAAAAACAATACTAATATTTGACAATTAATTTATTAAAACTTTCGTGAGACATTTTACTATATTACTACTTATAAAAACGGATAACTCGTTAGGCTCGAAACTAGTCGGTACCGACACCGATTCACACGTGAGTTAAGCCGTTTTTATAAGTAGTATTGTTTCGTAATATAAAAGAAAAATACAAATTTAATTAAATTGTCTATCTCGCTATATAGTCGTACATGAAATCTTGGGTGAAAACCGGTTACATAGGCAAGGACTATCCGACTTCCTCAATCTGTAAAAAGATAAAGATGGTGTCCATAAATAATTTGTATAAGTAAAAGGAAATAAAAAGTCGAACGTCCAAACTAGCCAGTTGTCTCCCCACCACGGCGGGCGGGCAGGACGCGATCGGCGATGTGGGAGCAACGCCCTCGACCTTGAGGCTAGATGAACTTACGTAACCGCCGCCCGAGGGCAAGGAGCCCCTCCACCCAAATTACTCCTAAACTTTTTGCACTTCCCAAATGATTATATCAGCGGGGTACAGCAAAAAGCATATACTCGTTATGTTTTAGGAATAGCAACTTTGGTATGCTCAAGGTTATCTTGTTCGTTGTTCACTCCATGTTCCAAAGATTTGAATACATTCTTTGACTACAACGTTTGTGGCTAATTCTAATGTTAGTAGAAAGTAATTTTAATATTATTTTTTAATGTTGAAATGTTAAGCACGTAAATTTATTTCTTTGGAAAAAACATTACAATTGCTTCGTATGATAAAGCGAAAAATTCATTCATTATAATTTTTAAATTAAAAAATAATCATTACATGGCAATAATTTCTCAGGCAAAATAATTATTAATCTTAATTCTTGTTAAAGGTTAAAAAAAGAACTTTTAAAAGTTGAATCATGTAATTTTTTTTTAAATTTAATATTTCATTATGATAAAATAGCAAAGTAAAGAAAGTAAACATGTTGTACTTAAACTCATTTGTTACTTAATGTAATAATACAAGTGTTTTTCTTACCTATATTGATTTAAGCTCGGTGGCATCAAGTTATCGTTGAGGTGATGTCATAACCAAAAGCAAGACTGCACAAAAAAGCTATTGTGTAAAGAATCGTGAGGCTAGTTCGCTGAGTGGACGAGCGTTGAACTCTTTTGGGTGTGTACCGTCGACTGGAGTCGGGCCGGTGCTGTTGTTGCCCAATTATGTACCGCCTTAGCCACGTACACATTTATTTGTACACCTGAAGATAATTTGCAATTTCAGTAAAATTAATAAATTTTTTTATAAAATTATTATGATATAAACTTTAACGTAAAATGTTTTTACTTTATTGTAACACTCATTTATAAAATTTTATTGGAACCTTAGCTCCTGAACTATATGGCTCTGTATTCCAGAAGCCTGTCCCTTTTCATTTATCATTGTTTCGTGTTACATTTAGTGGGAAAAAAATTTCAATTATTAGTAATGTAATTTAATGTTGCTACAAATGTAGAAGGAAGGTCGAAGAAAGTGGTGATGAATTGATTGATATAGGATATGCGTAAGACGGGAGTGATCCCAGGTGTAATAGCTTCTAGAGATATAAATATTAAGTTGATCTCACGTTGATAAATGTGCAAGCTGATGATGACATAGTTGAATGTTGAAGCACTCTTTGTTTATACGACGTAAAATATATTTTTTTCTTATCTGTACTATAGATAATTCCACTGCGAGCCGCTTGAGTTAGGGGTTATGGAGTTTAATGATATCATGTGCAAATATCGAGGAGTCCAAATGGCAAATGTTATAAAATATTTTTAGACATACTCTATACAACTTATTTTGAAAATGACATTTTGTTATTACACGTACAATTTCAAGAGAAAGGATAAACAAAATTTTTAAATTTGAAATAGTTTTTATCTTTAACGATCATACTTCTAGTCACGTAAACTTTGATTTTCTTTTCATATTGTCTTGCACGTGGAGGGAGGACAATCCACACTCCTTGTCCCCAACCGTGGCCTCCATTCCAGCAATTTCCTGCCCTACCTGGCGTCGCTGGCCCGACAGATGTGACCGGCCCACTGCCACTTCAGCCTACAAATTTTGAGAACTATGTCGTCT
>JAODUI010000029.1:4297670-4321260 GCA_027563995.1 Papilio gigon | reverse complement strand
CTTTGAATTTCTTCGCCGATATGTGCAGGTTGCATCACGATGTTTTCCTTCACCGTAAGAGCGTCGGATAATGTATAATATAATGTGTATGCAATTCGAAAATGGAAAAACACATGTAAAATATCATTTTTTTATAATTACCACTAAATTTTTTATACTGCTTATAAAATGGCTTAAATCACGTGTAAATCGGTGTCGGTACCGACTAGTTTCGAGCCCATCGGGGGCTCTTCTTCAAGGTGAGTGGTATCAGTGAGCGACGGGCCGGGAACGCGCTATAGTACCAATCTCTCACCCCGAAGAAGTGCCCCCGATGGACTCGAAACTAATCAGTACTGACACCGATTTACACGCGATTTAAACCTGTATTTGTAAGTATTATAGTGAAATGTCACACGAAAGTTTTAATAATTCAATTACTTTTTTTGTTATTATTGTTTAAAAAGAATTCATTGCAGTTGATATACGAGTACAGGAGCCAGCCGTGGCCAAGTCTGTAGCACAATAGGTTGATGAATGGCTTCCTAAAGCAAAACCCATGTTGTCCTATTGTTTTAATGTTAAAAGCTGAACAAAAATTGTGCACATTGTGCTCATATCTCCTGCTTTACGGGAAATATTCAATGGTTTATGAACGATTCCACTGCGGTATAAAATACTACGTGTGTATTGCCATCAGATATTAAAAAAAAATCTTTAATTTATATTTTCTATAACGTTAAAACTTTCGTGTGTAGGCAAAATTTTAATTGCCCGATGAACGTCGAAACATTCGAATTAGAATATATAAATTTTGTACGATTCTTTGAAAAATTCAAATATATCTAAATAATATTCTGTATATAGGTAAATCATATACATAATAAAATGAATTCAAAAAAGTACAAAGGAAGGATAACGTTCTTCTACAACTGAGTCGTTTGTAATATCTTCATCTTTAACTAAAAATAATGTTGAAATTTAAAATGACTCATTCCCACTAAGTATGCGAGTTCAGACGTGCGATGCGTAGTTTGAAAACTTTGCATAAGTCTACGAACTTCTTAATTAACATGTAACGGATTTTAGTCATAATTCTAGTATTCTTTTAATGTTAAATTTTGTGTACGTTTCGATTCATCTTTGTGTAAAGTTTTAAAGTAAACATAGATATTGCCTACGTAGTGTTCTATTCATCGAGAAGTATTGAACGGTTGAGGCAACGACCTCTTTATGTGGGATGCTTAACGCATTCGCTTCCTGGGTACATTGGACTCGTGCTCGTAGACTGAAGATATAAAACGTCTACTATATTGCATAAGAAATGTTTGAAATTTATATTTAATTCTTACCATAAACCTAAACGTTAAAACTATGAAATTATTTTTTTAGTATCGATGTCAATAATGACGGCGAAAAAAATGGTCTTGGAAGATTTTTTTTTTTTCTAAACAATGATATGATTTTTTTTGGGTATAATTATATTAAATGTTTTGTAATGTTTTATAATTAATTTTTACGCAATTTGAATCTAATAACCATTAGATATTTTAATTAGACAACAATAAAAGCCCTTTAATACTTATTTAATGTTAAAGGCTAAATTTCTTTCAAGTTTTCACTCGTTCAAAGAAAAGCCGCAGTTGCAATATTTCTATGAATTAAATCACCGTAAGAAAAGTGGCGCATTTTAGTGTCTACTGCGTCTGTTCGCGATGCGCGGCGCCACTGTCGCCGCAAAGCGCATTGCTAGTAGGAAAGTTGCTTATGACGTCGATAAGTGTCACGTTGAACCATGGTGAACCGACCGCAGTCTTCCGCGGTGGCTGGCCTACTCACCAAATTGTCATTCTATCAATCCCTCACCATGATTTTATCTTTACCATCTGACGGCCGCTCGCACCGTTTAAAAATTACATCGTCGCCATACCGTTGTCCGCTTTTTCTCTATTGTAAACGCAGTGACAGATCGCTCGGCTCAATTCGACAGACAAAAAAACGTCAATTGTTGTTTTTGACGCGGTGCAAAATTTGTGTATAGGGATTTCCGACTTTGATTATACCAAAATTCTATTGTTTACAAAGAACTTTGTAACTCAAACAATGATTCTTTTGGATATCAAGAAACCTGTGTTATCTAGTTTTGAAGTTTCATATAAAATACATATTATTCGCAGGGATACTTTCATATTTACAAACTGGTAAGTATAATAAGCATTACAACAGTACTAATCGGACCTCATCATTATTATTATTATTTCATGATTGTAAGTGATCAGGCGACAGATGACTCTGCGGCGGTGTTTGTGTGGGCCGTATAATTTTGGGCGGGCAGCGGCAGCGCGGGCGGTGTGGCGACGCGGCGTTCAATCGTCTCTTTTGTGACGCCCGGTGGCGAAATAGGGGTCAATGACAAGACCTAGCTTGCACTAACATCAATCCATTTTAAATCGAGCGCACTTTTTGCTCATCAGCCCACATCAATTGAATGCTAGATATTTCGCATCCGGGAAACATACAACGATATTTTATAATCGTGACATAAAAGAAATACCCTCGATACGATACGAATTATAAAATTACATAAAACGAGTTCGGTTTCATGTTTTTGCGTTCACGCATCCGGCGCAGGCGCCTCACGAACCAATAGTTCCTTATTTTTTACGACTTGGCAATGCGAAGTTGTAAAGGGTTTTTGCTTGTTTTTCTAGAAATCATATCTTATGTCATAATAGAGCTTTCATTTGAAGTAAACAGTGGGGCGTACTAACAAAACTTGAAAAGATTTTAAAGGCAATATTTAGAATTGTGAAAATAGTTTTAATGGATTCAGTCGTTTGACTAGCGTGATTCGTCAATTATTAGAGTTGCGGAACGGTTGGAGGCCGGGGCTGCGGGCTGCGGGCTGCGGGCTGTGGCGGCGGCGCGGGCGGGGAACGGGGAGGGGGGGCGTACGCAGTAACCAACGAAACGAAAATTTGTGAGGTCAACGAACGTGAGAGGCCGCGCAACCAAACGTCAGGTTGATTCACTTTTCATCTACACCCACTTCGCATAGCTTCATTTATATTTAAAAAAGGAAAATTTAAACTAGTTTATTGGAAAGTGAACGAAATATATATATTTTAATATATTCAATATTTATATAATGTATTATGCGTAGCGCTAATAAGTTCATTGAACCTATAACATTCGTTGTTCATAAAATATTCACTGTTATGTGCTCACAGTAGAACATATATGCATATGTTTCGCTGTACCCGGGTGCCTTCACTTTTTAAGTGAGCCACTCGGAGATCTGAAGTAGCAAATCTATACAAGCCCTTCAAACGAGTACATTGCTCTCCCTTAAAGAGGGCACTAAGACAGGATCCATTAAAGGGTCGTAGTAAAGATTGTCCTTCTCTACAGAAGTTACAATTAGTTTACATAATAAATTTAAATATTATTTTAACTAAGAATAGCGATCACTTTCCGTTTCATAAAACTTAAATTAATCCATGCTTGTCAAAAATTATTTTTCTCATTGAAAATTAATTAAATCAAATAATATTTTACATAATTTTGACAATATATGAATTAATTAAACTCATGATACATTTATTTATAATGTCAATATACTAATGTAACGACTATGTAGGAGTAGATTATTTTGTAAATTGAATTTTTGATTGATCATGTATTTGTCATCGAAAGATAATATTTTGTAATGCGAATGGTAAAGCAGAAAGCACGAGGTTTTACTTTTATCAAGCACATGCGCTGAGCGCGGGGTCGTCGACCTCGCATCGCGGCTTTGGCGGGAATTTTGCGGACGCGATCTGCCACGTTGTCGATGTTTGCCAGTCTTATCACGGTCAATATTTGTATTTTTAATATTATTCGAATGAGATAACACATGTGTTTTTGTACTTTGCCGTAAGTCAATTGACACACCTGAGTTAACTGTTCTTTTAAAGGAGCTGTTTTCTTATTTCTGTTATGTTTTTCTACATTACCTAGTATGTGCGGAAGACTTACCTCAACGGATTTATGTGTTGTGATTAGTGGAAGATTTGTAACTTTTGCTATCCTAGTGGAAAATAGGTTTAAATATCTTAAAACATACCTATCTATTTCGGCTATGTTATGTAGATATTATTGACGCCGTTTCTGCCGCGCCCTAATAGATGGCGCTGTGGCGAGACGGTACAATGGCATGCACACGATATGTACATTGCAGTCTCGCCACAAACTCTTTTCGGGTTTCACACCGGTGTTTTGTTTGGTTATTGTGTTCTGAAATTATCGTTGGTCAAGTCCGTTCATTTTGAACAAGTTTTGTAGTCAAACACACATAATATTAATTACAGAAATCTGTTCACATTTTTTTTATTTATATCGGCATTTAATAAAGTGTGTTAAGAGATAAATTCATTTTTTTTTAAAACCGAAAATTTTCGACATTTTTTTAAGAAGAAATTAAGAACATTATGTATTTGCAATAAAGTTATTTTTAGACAATATGTTATAAAATGTTCGATTTAATTGGTTTGCAAATGAAGATAACGACGGAGTATTAACTTGAGCACATTATAGTCCAGATCCAGGGATTGTAATCCTTAAATTTACTATATAAAAATATATTAATAAAAATGATGCATAACCCTACACATTATTCGTAATTATTTCATGATATCATTATGGTATGCAGTTATTTATTTGAAAAGAAACAAAGATCAAACAAAAAAAAACCTTAGTGCGATGACATGAATATATATCTGAAGACATATGTTGATGACATAAATAATGGAAGATATAAACACAATATTTGTAAATAATTAATTATAAAGATAAAAAATAAGTACAAAGCAAATGAGTCGACGCCCGTTGATGTCGTTTGTATGAATCAGTACAACAAAAAAAAAACAAAACTTAATTCATTAACAAAATTAAGCATCACTCGGAACTCGTGAGGAAAACTGGGCAGTGGTGTTTACTCTATATTGAGCACAAGTGGTCGTGATTCACCTTGAAATTCGCGGGATTGATATATGGTGTACGTCACGCTATCAGTTCCCCTACTTTTGTAACTGAAGTTTGTAAAATGTTCAATGAAACTACGTCGTAACAGCCCGGGCCGAGGTTCCTGAGAGAGCCCTCTAGCTATGTTGCTCGTAATCGAGGTTTAGGCTAAGCGCCCTCTGCGCCCGGCCACCTGAATTCCGGTGAAACTGTAAATGCCTCTTAAAGGCAAACAGTGACAATCCTATCACAAAAAATGTAATAACGATTTTGACTGACATCCTTTGCCGACATCTTTTTTTTCAACATTTGACATTTATGACTAACAATCTGTTCTATTCATAAAAATAATTCTTCTCTTAAAACCTAATGGCATCATACATTACAAAGTTGTTAAGTCAAACTTTTGCTTCGTATATTATATTGCTTCTCTATAAGGAAGAGTGATCGTTAGAAGTTATCTTCAGTATGGCTTTGGAACTTTAATTTTTTTATATATTCCTTACTTACTCCGCTGGCGCAGCGAGCCGAAGTGGGACTTGGCCTCTACAAGAGATCGCCAAAGTCGTCTATCCTGCGCCGTCTCCTGCCAGTTACTTGCATGCAGCTTACGCAGGTCTAGATATATATATATATATATTAGCTACTTTATTTTACAACTCTTACTAGTTACTAGTTTTTTAAAGCGCCAATAGCCTAACGGTTAAGGGTACAGATTTCCGAACACACGGTCGAGCGTTCGAATCTCGCCATTCAACTATTGTCGTAAACCATATTGTAGCACAAGGTAGGGCTTAGTTGGATTGGTATAAGAAATATTAGTGAAGCAACAGAAATCTGCTGATATTAGAAAAAAAACAAAAAAATCAATAGTTATAATCATTATGTTGTTATTAATGGATGGATAAAAAACCTCTTATCAAATATGCCATACGTTCATGTACACCGGTGTTACTCGGCTTGTTCTTTTTTTTTATCATAGTTACACTTATATTTCAATAGAGGGCGGGCGGTGCATTACATTGCGGTACAAGTAAAAAGTATTTCCGCATTAGCTTTTACTGCGATGGTCGTTTAATGCAGTATCAAAGCACCGAGTGTAATGGTTGCAGTAATAAATAATAGAGAACATAGTTGTAGCAAGTTGTTATTATCTAGTATAATTTGCTAAATTTTTAGTATCATGTAGTGTGTGAATTAAGACGTTTTTTTTCTAAAAATTAAGGTATATTTGTTACCAATATTTAAGTACTCACTTGGAACAGGGCATTGTATTATTTAAGTAAATTATATTCCATGATGCGTTAAGAAAAAATATTGACAATCGTTTAGAATACAACGAGAGTAGACATATGTCGTTATGCACAATGGCTTGGAATTGCGCGAGATGGCGCGGGCGTCGCGGGTGCAACTGTCGGCGGGCTAGCGGTTCGCAGGGTTCAGGTTCACGTCGGTTCATTGCCATAGTTTTGTAACCCTTCTTGTATAACTCGCTCTCAGCGGCCCTTCGCCCGCCTCTCGCTTGCACTCAATATCAATGCTTTTTGTGCGGACAATGTTACACTTTCTTATTAACTATTTGATGATTCAAGTAAAGAATTAGTCATTGTAACTTCGATGATTTATTTATATGAGAAAATGTAAAAAGATATAGCAAGGTTACAATGCTGAATAATGCCTAGTTTTTTTACAGCGTACACGCTGGACTGGATTGGTACGTGTATGCTGTAGCATTGGTTTACTTATCCAGTTATCCAGTTATAATTCATAATGTTATTATTACATATTCATTAATTAGTCTAATCTTAGAAGATAGCTAATGAAGAAAGGAATACAAAACCAGGAAGAAACTCGTTGAATAATTCGTAATGATTCGAATTTATATTTTGAAATCGTTGTTTTTAAAGTGAAGTTGAGCAGATGTAAAATTAAAGCAACATAGAGTGTATGAAGCAAGTGCTGAATGTTTAATTGAGCGGTCGCGTAGGCTGCGGTTCCGCGTCTAGCGGCCGTCGACCCCGCAGCCTTTCGAGAGTATCGAACCGCATGGGTTACGTCACCCGCGCAAGCCTCCTCGCCATACTATAAGCGCCTACTGCCTGTCTGTATGGAATATTCCCATTATACATTAAAAAAAAAGTAATTTAATTAATTTATCATTTTCCTAACTCAGTCCACAGTACTACGCAGAAACACATTCAGCTATTATTAACTCACGCGTTTTTCACGAAGCAAAATAAAACAGTTTAAATAAAGCTAAGTACAACTATAGTTTTTTCATATACCGGCTGTGACGTCCCCAATATCAATAAGAGATAACGATGATAAAATTTATTTTTTAAGTATTACTTAAAAAAATCTTACAGGCGCAAATTTCAAAGGGTGGATGTAAATGATTTTTAGTATTCGCGAGTACCTCAACTTAATAATGTTAGACTATGAACTAGAATAATGTTGTAACAATTCACGAGGTAGACAGTGTTCTATTCTTCATATGTGACTGTGCTCGTGTTAAATGTATACTCTTTGTATACACTGTTAGAGCAGTGTTCGGTTGACAGTGGAAATTAAAAAAGTAACGCTGACAGTATTTTTGGAGACATCCAGTTTTGTGAACGCACCGGTTACGTCCACTCACTCGATAAAATAAACATCATCCGTGGTTAATGCCGCAGTCATCGACCCGCGCCGGCCACAAGGCCACACGCTTACACAACTCTATACTAAAAACTTCATCGTTACATCAAATTTATCCCACGTTGTTTTTGCATTGATATTTAAAACAAATAAAAGGTATGTATATATAGTATAAAGCCACCGTCCAAGTTTGAATGCATGCAAAGATCGCGACAATATAAAACGGTGCGGGGTCACCGTGCTTAGCTGAACTTCTACGTTCACTCCGGCTAAGAATTTTGAAATGGTTGTCTTTGTTTTGAATTGATATAATGGCGAGCGAGCGGCCGTTCTCAATACGGTGAACCCGAGCGCGGTCATACGAGCGGCGCAGCGTTCGCCGCGAGCGCAGCGGCGAGCACGAGCAAGCAACAAAAGTACTTTCGGGCGAGTAACGGGATCGAACGGAGAAATGCTCTACGAAATCGAAACACGCGGTACCGTTAGCCGGCCCTCGCCCTAAGCCCGGGATGCACGAGGCGCGGTATGCCACCGCGCCACCACAACACCACTAACCAGTTCTAATAAGCAACGAATATCCCTGTTGGTTTATTGATTCAGATCAGCACATATAGGTTGCTTTAAGGTTTTATAGACAGGCATTACATGTTTATGATAAAATATGATTTCATTATCATATTGACGTCCAACTGTAATTTCATAATTACGATGTATTTAAAAAATGAATACCTAGTATTATATATGCCGAAAATCTTCATGTTAGTATTTTAGATATATTGTATAAAACTTGAAATTTAATTATTTTACATATAGTTCTAATTTAATTATAGCGTAAATTTAAATATACCTCATGCGACCTGTATAAATAGTGTATAATTTAATTAAAATTCATGTTAGAATTGTCTCCTTTCGAATAAGTAACAAAAATATATACAAGATGAAAATGGTAATAAAATTAATAAGTTAACTAATTATTTATATTGATGACAAAAATACTGCACGTTAAATATAACCAAATGCTATTGGTTACACCCCTAATCTTTTCCAATTCTCCTTATTGAAAAACCTTTAAATATCATTAAAACTTAAAATGCCATCTAGCGGATAGAAGAGAATTTATTTTAAAGTGCGATGTGCAAAACTAGTTTTTGGTGATCTAACTAGTTAGTATAAACACATACAGATGGCTCTTAGATTAAAAGCACTGTACAGTTGCAATATTAATTGGTACGAAGGTGGTTTTTTCTGATTTTACAAAGGAAATGTTATAAAATATTGTAAATACTTGACACATTTTAATCAGTTTTATATGTTTTCACATTTATTGATTTTGTCGCAATTTATTGTAGTACGCCAGTGTATTTTTATTTGAGAGCGACATCTTTCTTTTATATTGGAAACTAATCACAATAGTTCCCAAAGGCCACTCGGAATGGAATTTATAAATATTTTTAAAGGTTCTTTTTTCTATCAAGAGATGGCGCTACAAATATATTTTAAGAAAAGTAGTATGGGGTACTGTAATTTATAAATTATCGATTTACATTACTTTGTATGAAATTTATTTATGTATATTATATATTACAACTACGGTTGTCGATGGACTGCAGTTTTATTTTTTTGGTAAAAAAAAGTACTGCTCACGATACAGAATTACAAATAATTGACAAAAGTTAAGCATGAATCTTACAGATGTGTTTATTGGTAGCCACTAGAATAGACTGTAAAGATCTGTGATTACTTTGGAAATAAATAACAATTTAAAGTATGGCAAACAGAAATTTGTAAACATCGTCAAGATGTACGGGAGTTAGTCATGTTCAGTAGTGGTATTTATGGTGTGGTGTTGGTGTAGTTATGGGGTAATAGTGTGGTTGAACATTTATGTTATAAATAATAATAACAAATGTTTAAAAAATAAAGTGAAATCAGAAAAAACACATACCTTTTAATAGGATTTCGGAGTATCCCGTTGGTATTTGCAACAAAGGAATCGAATATCAATATAAAATTTTGGTAATGTCATTAAACCAAAAAATTCAATTGTTTTCTAGTGGTTTTTATACGGTATTTATTTGAATTTTATACAGTACGATAAATACTTGAAAGAAGACACTAAAAAAAAACAAATTCCATTAAATGTGTATCCACAACTATTAGATGCACACATAAATTATAACAAACAGTACCCCCTGTATACTAAGTATATAGCGTAAAGTAAAAAAGGTGGTGGTTTTTTTATTATTTTTATCAGTTTATTTAAAAAATGAGCGAATTGATTGGCTGCGCGGGTCGCGTCCGACCCTCGGGTCTGCGCACGGCGGCCCTCCGGCGAACAGCCAATAGCGACCCTTCACACCCTGCAAGGGTCCTCGCCCTTTTCGTATTCAAGAGAAAACTCATGTTGGTAGAAAAGAATTAACAAATTGTTATAACTACTCTCGTTAATATTTAACTCATTCAAGACAAAATTATGAGTTTTCTAACAGTTGCGTATTGTTATTTAACATGGATTGATCGCTATACAATTTACAGTAAAAAACACTAGAAATATATAAATCATGACGTAATATTCATAAAATAAAATGACAATGCGAATAAAGAAAGATACACGGTTAATTAATGTCATTAATTCTTATTTAATTTGAAGAACTCCTTATAACATGAACAGTTCTTAATAATACACAATTTATTTAAGTAAATTCATAAACAATATCTATTTATGAACAAATGAAATCTTTATCATCTTAACACTGTGTATTTAAACTTATATTTGATGCGTAAATATTGTTTATAATTCGGGCATTAAACAAACAGTCCAAATTGTGGTTGTCATTCAGTTTTGCCAACGTTTTATTCAGACTTTATTAGCGATATTCACACGAGGGTTCGTTTTTGACGTGACTACGATTGAAGAGCTTTGTCAAATAGGCAAAAACTTGTCATGTGTCGTGGGCGAACGCCCCCTCGATGCATTATAACTTTCACGAAGCCCCATTGTGCGCGTGCGCAGAATTCACAGCTCTCGATGACATGCTTTAAATTTCAATATCTACATTAAATAAATAAATATTACATAACTTTGTTAGTATTTTCTAATATCACGGATGTTTGAATAGATAATGTTAGGTTATGTTCATAGTTCATATTAATATAGAATCTTTCTTCAGAATAATCAAGTAGTATGTTTAAAATCCATAGGATAGTTTATTAGTATTATAAATCACCAAGAGCCGCCAATAATTTGCCAGTTTTGAGGCAAATTGTCCGACGCGCTCCGGGGGTGGCACGCGAGTGCAATCTTTATGAATGGCATTCCCATTAATATGGCTTTTATACGCAATCCTCGGGTCCGTTTTTTGTCCTATTGTAGGATTTTTTATCAATGTTTGGTCAACGAGGGTCAGTTTTTTAGATCAATACTGAATCCTGATTGAGTGACAGGCAACGGTCATTCCCAATCCGACATCTGCTTTATCAACATTTTTTGATATAATTTGCACTGAATTCTGCCGAATAAGAACACATTAGAAAATCCTGATATTTTTCTGAGATCCTGAAAATTAATTGTTTGACCAATTTTCAAACAACAAAACCTTCGCCTTCATAAAGTTTATTAGTAACTTCTTTAATAGAAAAAGATTGCAAATCTTTATAGCTAAATTATATGTTGTTATTTCAAATCAATTTTATTACAATAATGTATGACGTATCATATAAGGCTCGTGCCTTATTAACGACAACTTTGGACAATCTCCGCAACGCTCTCCCTGACACACGCCGATTATGTTTTTTTGCGACCACACTTTTTATGCTTTATTTTTTGTTTATTACGAAAAAACCTCCCCTATTTACAAACTAGCCGGGACCTTTGATCTTCGAGCTTATTAAAAGTAAATAATTCATGATTCATTATTGTTGCCATTTTTTTTATATTCGTCGTAGTATTTTATAATTGTTTATAGTTGAAACAGAGAACAATGCTTCAAGTTTTGATTTTTTTTAATCAATCATCTAAGTATCCTTTAACTTAGCAGAGAATGGGATCTGAATAGTTTATATGGACTAGTCAACATAAAACTGTTCAATTCTTATTACGTTTTGAAACGCTATTACAGAGTTTTAGGAGAGATTTGCATTTGAGTTAAATCGTAAGTGAGGAAAGGAAAGTGTTTGACGAAATCTAAAAAAAAATTGGAGCATTAATGTGCGGTCCTATTTGAGCCCCGGGTGGGTCAGGTAATGTTAGTGTGACTACAGGACACCTCGTAAAAATCAGGATATATTTCACAGAGATGGTTAACAATGATTTCTAAATATCTAAATATATATATATTGAATACAAAAAACTACTTATAAAATTGTGGTTTATGCAAATGAAAAAAACCTCATATACAATTAAAAATAATCTTTAAATAATTTAATCATGGCTTATTTATATAAGGAGCAATCGTCCCCATTTTTTGTTACAACGCAAAAAAAACATTTATTTCTTTTGAGTAGATTTAAGTTTTTCAGGCTGTCAATAGTAAACTATCAAAGAGGGAAAATAAAAATATGAGTTAAATTTAATATTTTGTTCTTTGTTTTAGTTTTCGGCAGAAGTATGGTGAGCCTTATCGTGTATTGTGTCCACGGCTGACCAGCAGATGTGCGCGGCCGGCTGTGTGCATTCACTCGCATTGCGCATGCGTCGCCCGTCGCCCGCGCTAAATCTAAAATGGCCGACTTATGTGATTCGTCGAGTATAAAACAATCACTTCATCGAATTCTTCTCGCATCATAAAGTCTATGAAGAACGTCTCCATTATCCTATGGTTCTAGTATCATTAAAACAATTGAAAAGAAACTTGTGTCGTCAAACGACAACTTTACTAAGCCTAAAAAGGTTAGTTATGATAAAGAAGTTCAAATTCTACGTACCCTTACGTACTCTTAAAATTAACAAGTCAGAAATTTGTGCCGAAAAAAAAAATACTGTTGTTTAGACATGAGGCCGCAACATTATATAGATAAAATTGGCATTATTGTTAAGATATGTTTAAGACTTTATTTTAATACATCTAATGTAATTGCATTAATAAAACGTTTTATTAAAATATCGAAATTTTTGTACGAGACTAGATTTGTGTAAATGAATTTAGATCATTTGAAGTCTACAATTATTGTACAAATTTGTATAATAATCGAATTATCAAAATGAAACAGTTTGTCCCAATTTTAATACAAATTACGATTTTTACTATTTGCATATTTAACAATATCCATTAACGGTTTCTAAGATACATTATTGCATTAATATAAACATTGTAATATTAAAAAAAAACTTTCGTCAATATGAGCTAAATTATTGAGACATATCGAAATATTGGTTTCTTTCTTTAATAGAAATATAAATTTTTGTATTAGGAGACTTATTTCTATTTACATTGACCAGTAGCCAGCGACCCCCGGCGTTACCTCACCCCAGAGCCCAGAGCACGCGAATCGTACCAGTCTTTCGCAAATCGCGCACCGCTATACTTCTCTACAATGGATAATATAAATTATAATTGACGCACAAGTGATATTGATAAGTTAGCGAAATAAATTAATAAATAAGAAAGTGAACAAATGAACTGTTAGAAGAGTGGAATTGTTTGTTTTTTATTTGTGTAAAAAAATCATATGTTTATGATATACTGTTATGTGGTGACACGCCTGAAGTGAGGGGTAGCGCGCACACATGAAGGGTGAGTAGATTACATAGACTGCCCAGTACGCAGTTAGCGAACAGAAAATGTTTTATAAAATACGTACTAGAAATCTAAGTCACATGAACAATATTTAAAAATGTATATCACCTTAAATTGTTCTTATCGGAAAGAACAGCTTAAGGTCTGTTTATTTTTTTTTTATAAAATCAATATTTTCGACAATTTACGGCGTCGTAATACGCGTAACCTTGTAAAGACTAAGTTAATTATTTCTCTTAATTACATTAAAATAACTTAAGATTTTGTTTCTAAAATAATTTTAATATTAAAATATTTATTTTTGTTTCAGTAGGTATTATTTATTTTAGTTTACAAGAATTGATATCTTTTGTAAAATACTGTATTTATGTTTATGTTGTTATAAAAGTATTTTTTTTAAATTATTTACCTTAATGATTAAAGAGACTGAATAATAGACTATAACATACCTTAATATAATCTTAATTTTTATTTATTGTCTATGTATGTTGAATAACTTATCATTATATGTAAGTCCTATTTACTACAACTGAAGTTCCAGATACATGTACAAGATTAGGGTAACTTTAAAATGGCTATAATACTATATAAATAAAGACCATAAATAACAACACGGTAGTTACATTAAGAAGAAATGAAAGTATTAACTAAATTATTCAATTTTAATAATATCGTTGAAGTCGCAACAAAACATGGTTAAAATGTAACGTTCAGCAAAGTTTTTCTGATTATTTTTTTTTTGAAGTACATATTTATCATTTAAATTAAATTTATACCATTACTATATTTATAAACATAAAATACAGGGCATTTTGTATAATCTTATAAGACTATTTAATCTCATTAGAGTTTTGGTATCTAATAATCAAAATGAATTTCTTACTAGCTACAGATTCATTATTACGTGTTATTAATATATAATGTTTATTTTTTCAAATACTTAGGTGATTTCTTCATTGCAATGAAATCGTCCAGATTTGTAGGTGTCTGTGTTCTATTAACAATTAGAATTTCAATATGAACCTGGGTAACAATATCCTTGCAATTCTATTGTAAAAACTATTCTAATATGTTCATGATTTACCAGAATTTAGTTATTAATTAGCATAATGCAAAGTTAAAACTATTACCTACCGAATACTGCTGTTTGACGCTCACAATGCAATTAAGTTAAAGAGTTAACATAACAATGTAAAAAGAGGACATGTTATTGTAATAGATGGAGGCATTAAGCACCAAACTGTTTGTTTAATACGTCTTGTTATTTGTATGTGATTACTGTTTGTTGTATGATCCTAAGTGGAAATCGAATTTAGTTCTTTAACTGCATTTTGTTTCAGATTGCAGCGTTTGCGCGGCGGCGGCAGCGGCGGCTGCGGCGGCGGCGGCAGCTGCTGTAGCGGCAGCCAGCTGGGCCTGCTGCGACCTGCAGCCCGGCAAGCTCCACAGTCTCCCGCATCTCGCCCATGGACTTAATGGAGATACAGCCCTCTACTGTAAAACCAGTAAGTTTTGTTATTCTTAATGTGCTAGAACTTGGGAGTTTTTAAATAAGAATCGGACAGAATTAAACAAATTTGTTCAGATACAATTTTCGAAAATTATCCAATAAGTCATATATATGTTTGTTTCAACATATTTAAATAACAGTTTCATATTTGGAATCGTATGAGCGAGCATATTTGATCTATCGAACAAAACCTTTACGTTGGTTTGGTTCTAAATTTTGACAGGAGAACATTTAGTGTTTAAAAATTGGTAATTCGTTTGAATATAATTATGTTTTATCATATAAAAGACATAAACGCTGCGTACAATAAATCTCTAAAATTTAAATATATTTATTTATTATAATGCTATGAGTTGCGAAGTGATTAACCAAAAATTAATATATTTAAAAATGTTGGTTTCATTAATTAAATTAAGTAATACAAATAAATGATTAGCTTGAACTGAATTCAAATCAATTGGTTTTGTTGTTGTTAATAAGATGTTAATATTGCTCACAAATAATTTTACCTCGAAACTCTTTATATATTGGTGTAATAAAAAGTAAAAGAATTTTAACTTCTCAATGATTTTTGATTATCAATAAATAGGAATTACTTTTATAATTAGTAAATTGTTCAATGCAGCACTTTTGTTTAAATAATGAAATATTAAAATTTAAGGGTGGCCTTATGCATAAACTAGAATTTTAGATACCTACTATATATTTTTCCATATTATTATTCCGTAGGCACCACCCCAATTTTATAACAGGGCACGCCTCTATTTCGAATTACGACGTAGCTATCAAGGGGTCGGTTTCAAAGCATTTTCGGGACGCCCTTTGATTATATTGTTCATTTTACGATAGATGGCAGTAGTAGGTTTTGCGTTAGTGATGCCATCTATCAGATACAGTGTAAAATGGTTCAAAGGAATCGTAACTTACATTCAAAATATATTCGTTATTTTTAGCTTGCCCCTAGATGGCGCTTAATTTAGTATTATATTTGAACTTTGAAATTTAGCCACGGCAAGAAGTGTGAATAGGAAACTGCAAATAGTCCAATTTCATTTATTACTCATAGCTTTTAAATTTTTATCACTCAGTTTACATTTTATTACTTTTAAGTAATAACTGTTATGATTCACTTTTATTACTAATCGATTTCTAAGAAATATGAATTTAGTCATTAACACATTGACGAACGATGAGGGTTAACAAAATACTTGAACACGAAGGGACATTTAATAATTAGAAATTATATCGAAAATAATTCTATAGATACGTATATTATTAGAACAATTTATTTTATTTAAAAGGGTGCTTATGTTAAAGGTAAGTATCAACGAAAAGATGCAGTTTTATGTCCTTTTTACTACCAATGCCAGAACGAACAGTTATGTCATTATCGTATGATAGGTTGCAGGTGCATTACGGCCACAGGCAGCTGTGTGAGGATTTTTCGTAACTTAATTCTAACTTAACTGAATACTTGTTGCACTTGGATGTTTGTTGTTATTTTGAATTAAAGAAAAATGGATTGAGAAGTGCTGAAATTGAATTACGTAATTAGAAATTGATATGTACAAATGTTTGGTACTGTGGTCTAAGTTTTTTACAGAAAAAGAAAATATGATGACGGTTGAAAAGTTGTTATGAAATAAGTGTCCGAAACGTTAGTTGACGGCATGTTAGATTTTAAGTAGAGGTTATTAAGAAATCTATTTCTTTTCTTTCGCTATAATTCGATGATGATTTTTACTAAGCAAAATGCGTACTAAACGAAGTTTTACTAAATGTTTCCATTTTTATAATTGCATTTTTTCAGAAGTTGATTCCACTTTGCTTCACAATGACGTGAACATTTTGAAAGACGGTATTTGTATAAAACTATGGTAACTGTAACTTTGTGGTAGGTTTAGTTGAATATTTTGACACAGACAAGGCTTTTTATAGCAAAGTCTCGTGATTGTCGGTATTCGGTTGTTCTTTTATATTTACCTAAACTTCAACTTGGAATGCGAATCAAATTTTGAACATACTTTATGTTATAACTATGCTTTTTACATCCAACTTTTCTTTATACTTGGCCCGAATTTATTTATTTTATTTGGAATGCTTGCGACTTTTTCTGAGATAACAATTTCTGTTCAGGTAATTGTTTGTCGTTGATAAAGAAGGGGGAAGTGGAGCAACAATCGAAATTTTAAATAGATCTAATTCGTTTTATATTTATACGCTGAAAAAAAAATGTAGTTCGCAAACTAGCCCGTATTATGGGGAGAAGAGATTGGAGAAAGTAAACGTGACAATCAGTCGAGTTCCATTATTTTCAAAACTTGTCTTTCTTGCGCGCCCGCCATTGTTAGTCGCTATTCGTGCATAATCATTCGTGGATTAGATGGGTGACAATAAGCCAGACGGGCGAGTTCGTCAGTTTGTGACGTTTTGATGAAGGGGACCTTTCACGGACTGTGTAGGGTTGAAGTGAGTTTCCTGCACAAATTTAATTTCATCGGTTGATCATGATAGATTTGAATATTATCAGTTGATTATAAAAATAGTCTTTCACTGCACGTGTTAAAGTGAAACTTTTTAAACATTATAAAGTGAGAAGTGAAGTAAGGAAGAGAGAGAGAGTGATTGTTAGAAGAGCTCCTTTAAAATCTGTCAACTATCAATTTTCATTTTACGATAAGCGCTACAGAATTCAAAAATTTGAAAACAACATGTAGAAGTATTATACTCAATCCTTTATAAAAGACGGAGTAGTCAATGTTATAGGAGTACTAGATGAAGGTTACGATTGCGCTAGGCTGTGATGATGGGGGAGTCCTGCGAACAGCAATGGACGTACTCATACTTGTATCAAGATGTTACGCCATGCGTTATAACAGTGGAGCAATTGGTTACAATTAAAATTTTTCTTGTCTCAGGCTTATACTTTACTTTGTAATAATTTGATTTCTATGACTAATTATACATTTAATAGTGTAGATTCATTGAAATATTCATACGATAGTATAATTTGGAATACTTATCTGATAAGGCACGTTAATTATTCTAACAGGTGTTAGAGTAATTAAAGTTTAGTGTGGTTGTTAAAGATTTTGTAAGAGGTATCAGTTGCGCGATGCAGCGTGGTCCGCAGGTGTACAGGTGTGCAGGTGTGCAGGTGTGGAGATGGGGGCGAGGTGACCGGCTGCAGGTGACGCCGGGACAAGAAAGTTAAGCTTTCACAGAAGGGAAACGGGTCCGAATGATGCGTATCGTCGGACGGCCCTTGTCACATTATTTCTTACTAATCATATGTAAACTGCGCACAATAACTTAATATTGGAGGCCTATTAATCTACTTTCCAATTTCATTGCTTGTGTAAAACAATCTTAGATATGTGTGGTGTAATTAACGCAGTCTTTTTTGTTGTTCAAAGATTGTTTGTGTTACAATTAAGTTTTTAGTTTTGTATAAATATTCACAGTTCGATGCCCCGCGACGCGTCGCCATAATGAGTGGAATTAAAAAAAAAATCCGACACTCATTCCTTCCACGCAATCTTTATTATTATTTCTAATCAAACCGAATATTAAGAAATTGCAAAACTATTGTATTTGTAATTTACCATGTGAACGTAAAAATAAAACTTGTCAATTTTATTTAAATTAACTGTTAAAATATTCCTTAACATATCTTACTACCCTACACATAATACTGATGAAATTTTGTCTTCCTGAAATAACTATGAATACAATTTTCGATCTGCACTATAAACTATTTATTGTCAAAATGGTTTTTGTCAATGAAAAGATTTTTCTTTCCTGTAATAGGGATGAAATGCAGTTTTTAGTGAAGAAACAAGGTATGTGAGACGGAGTTGCATCTTCGTAAAGCAATGTGTCAATTGTGATTTCATAAGCAATTTTGTTAGAAGTGCAGGAAGGCTCGAAAGAGGCAAGATGGACGTTCTCGTATCGCAGGCGCGCCAAGGAATGAGTCGTAAAGTCATCGACGATTCGACGTTGCCAAGTGACATATTTCGGGTTGGGGTAAAGCTGCCGACGCTTTCGGGCGGCGCACACGTTCCGTTAGCTTCTCTATTTTAAAAACTACTTGTTCGGCGATAGCGATATCCGGGAAGGGACGACCGCCGACCGCGACCACATCGGCGTTCGGTGCGCTGTGCCCGCTACTCGCGCCCGCTGCTCGCTGCCCGCTACCGACTGGCGGCTAGCGTGTAGCGTAGCTGACTACGCGCCGCGCCGCACCGCGCCACTACACTAGTACACTACCGCACCACCGCTCGTTTTCTATGCAGTCGCAGTCGAGCTGCGTACGCGTCGCTGGCCGCTTCGCGCGCTCGCGCGTCCCCTCCCATGCACCCGAAACATATTGAGACTTGTTATTTTTGAAACTAATCAAACGTTTAATGAACTTATCGTAAACCGAGTGCCTTCTCGTGCTGCGGATGATGTACGTCACGCAGAGGTGATATCAGTGGTGCAAGTTACGTTTTATTTTGATTAACATGAGCGGGAGGGAAGGCGGAAATGCAGTTCCGTCTTCGAGTAAGTACCGATTCCGATATTTTTTTTTAATTTCTCGTGCGCTTTTGGCTGTTCCTTGCGCGCCTTGCTCGTCGTTCGGCCGGGCCGGGCAGCGGGCTGCGGGCTGCGGGCGTTTGTTGTAGTTATCGGCGCACGTGGTGAGGGGTGAACGTTCCTATAATCAACTTATGTTAAAAGCTGTTGCATGCGCCGCGCCGGGACTCGTCGCCCTTATCGAGCGGATGTGCTCGCAGCGCCTGGGAAGGCAATTATAGAAATTGTTTACAACTGAATTTAAATTAATTAAATTGAGGTTAATAGTCTCGTTTCATTGATGTCACACATATGTGTGCCATGCCCGCCTCACCAGGCGTCTTCGTCGTTTGTGTGTCGTGTTGATGTTCTCCTATTGTCACTACCAACAACAACATGTATTCAATTATGTTTATATCGTAGTTACAAAACGTAGTGCGTACTACGCATTGCGCAATTCATTTCGTCTGTTCTTGTTTACGATTGATATAAAATTGATATTATAATACTTACTACACATTTATTAAAAAAAAAGATATTCTATATTTAAGGTACATCTAGTTAAATGTTCTGGTGCATCGTTGTACGGTCCTCAATACGTTTTAAAATGTATATGACGAGTTAACACTTTCAAATAAATTTAGAAAGGAGTTTGTAAACGATTTATCGAACAAGGTAGGTACGCATCGTGCAGTAATTGTTTACTATGCTAACCATACGACTACGTTTATGTTACACGCTCTCATGCAACCCGTATGCATAGCTAAAACATTCCAAAGTCAACTCTACTGTGTAAAGAATAAGGTATGAAATGCCAAGTATTTGATTATAATCAAATAAGTGTGGGTTACAGATATTAGTGTGCGTTATTTAGTTGACTGCATTTTAGAAGGACTTTAATCTTGCTTCCCCCTCCACTATTTTACTACATGTTTTTGTCTTTGAAATACCGACATGATAGTGACGATCTTGCTATCGACAAAATTAGATCAACGAAATATTTTTTCCATCGACATTCCTGTTCTCGAAAATTTGTTGTATCTAAAAAAAGTTTCGGGAAGCTTTCTAATTGCATAAAAGTTTAACAAAATCGTATACGTGTATCCGATTCGATTGAATACAATTTACATATTCAAAGTATAACAATATTATAACGCCTGAATGAAGCAACATTGCCGTAGAATAATGTGGACATACGTGTTTCCGAATGGTATTACTATTCATTGAGAGTTACAGAAGAACTGCCTATTCGGAATTTTTAGAAAGTCGATGTTAAGTAACGCTCGTCCCTACGACAGGGTTCGAGTTCGTAACCAGTCAATTAAATCTGAATGGTGGTACATTGGCCTGTCTCTTTCGCTCCAAGCCGCTCCCCGGGACGCAAGCGCCATTTGACGATGATTTCCACAAATTCCAACAAATTCCGTACCTGCGATTGATAACACTCAAAACTACTGAATGAAGGAATGTTTTGCTTCGTTTTATTCGAATTATAAAGGAATTTTAATTTAACATTTGTGTACACGCTACGTTTGTATTTGATATTGTTAGATTTTGTTGAGTTAGTGGTTGTTTGAGTTTTGTATTTGGAAATATACGGAAACGGAATCAAAACAGATACGCAACAACGTAGATATTTTTTTTTTATGTCCAATCATACTACGATTTAGTTTGTATAAATATTCATTAATTATTTCTTTCCGCGAAACATGATGATTGTGGATTATAAACATCTTAAAGTCGTGCTAAAATTGTGGGCCAAAGTACCAAACCTGTTTTGTTATTGACGAGATAGAGGAGGTACTTCTGTGTCGCAAGTGTCGCGGCCCTTTGTTTTTTTTTTTGTCGTGTTGTTTATAAAGCATTTTATCATGTTCGATACACTCGGAGAGGAAGTCGTAAAAACATAATTAAGATAACAATACTTGTTCCCAATAATGATTTAGTAATTCCCTCGACATGACAACATCGTGCTCTATTTAACGTTATCAATAATTAAAATTCGATAGTCCCAGCCGATAGTCGCTCTGTGCATTATTTATCCGTGGAACCACGTTGTAATTCAGTCAACGATCCCTACCCTACTTTCCTTCTACTTGTTGTTTGTGTTTACTAAAAATGTTGAGTTTATTTGAACGGAAACTCCGAGCTTAGCTTTTTTTCTGTGGAAATATTTATAGCAGCTCGCATAAACACTTCTACCATAACAAAAAGAGACGAAGCCTGCTACAGGTTGTAACGTGATCATCATTTAATCTTTGTATTTAACGATAAGAAAATTCTTATAATATGTATCTTATAAATGTTTTCAATATTTAGTAAAACTTTGAGTCGTTCAGCTGGTGGATGGTCCGACACAGCAACAAAGCAGGGCACATTATTTCTCCTTCCTGCTTCCAAAATAAGCCGATACCAAATTAGCCCCCCCTTCCAAATAGCTAATATATATTGGTTGTAGTTGGAGAATCATCCAATAACGCAAGAATGTCAGGACTCCTATCTTAAGCACGATATACGAGGACATAGAAATAAATTTAAGAGGCTCAAAGAAAAGCATACGAAAAATAATGAATGTTGCGGAAAGATTTAAATATCTTCGTGTTAAGTGCTTTCGATTGGAAAGCTTCTAAAATAGTATACTTAAAAATGTGAGACGGGCGAAATATTTTATTAACACACATTCGTAGGGTCAGGCCTATGGAATGCAATCAAAAGTTAAGCATGCGTATAAAGTTTGAAATTCCGATGTGTATGTTGACGTGTGGCTTGGTATGGGCATGGATGCGGGTTGCGGGGTGCGGGCGGGCCGCGGAGGGGGAAGGGACTCACGCGCAGCTCGCTCAGCAAACAGAACAGACACGCGGCCGCGGCTCCGATGCGCCGCGCCGCTACTGCGGCCGATGCACTTCGCCTCTGCTTTGCGCGACGCGCCGCCCTGAAAACAAACTTGCACGACATTCCTCTGAAATAACAACGCCTTGTAACGGAACAGACATAAAGCTCGTAAAATATAACCATGACACATCAACACATACAAAAAAATAGACAGTTAAATTTATTACATTTTCATACAACTTACATTATGTTATATTTTTTCTTTGGGTTACTCTAATATGTCATAGTTATAAATTAAAAAAAAAGGTTCGTTTTAAAATTATTGTAAATTTTAATAACTAATATTTTCGTTTCATTTTTTAACTACTGACCGAAATTTAAATAGAAGGAAATGTAATTTAAATATCATATAAAATAGCTAAAAGTGGCACATTGTTTAAAATTCGACCAGAATTAATTTAAGTTAACTAATTTGATCGTTGCATAAAGGTCCATTCTCTATAATCAAACGTTTTGTATAAAATAAACAGCTTTTTGCATTTATTCTCCACATTAGTGTTAGCTACTTTAAAATTCAGATACCTCGATTTTCACAATTCCTTTAAAAAGTTATATAAAAACTTTGCTTCACTTATAAGTAATAACTTTGACAAAAACTATTCGGAATAAGTAAACACTGAGATACAAAATATAAGATACAAACTATTTAAAAATTTAAATGTGTTAAGCACCTCAGAGATGTATTACGAAAAGTATATCAAACGCAGTGAACATTTATAGAGCGTATGTGAATGCACTCGTCCCCATTTACGTGAAGTCAACACGTCTCTTTTACCGGAATGCCCTGTACAAATATTACCAAGTCCCTTCAGTTCATTACGTTAACTCGACCAGAGAGAGCTTTTGTTTGCGTAAACGTCTCATTCAGTAGACCAATGTTTTTCTATATTTTTTTTCGAAGCGAACTTCTTAGCTTTAAAATGTTTTATTTAGCTATGACCTCTCCTTTGAAATAAACATTTGAATAATGGATATATTAATTAGTACAAAATGCAGTAAAAATTATACTATCCATTAATCAGTGCAAAGAATGTTGGCATATTAATTAGTTAATCTTATGCTTACAATATTTCCCATAATAACTGAAATCTAGAGCCTACTGTGCGCAAGTGACATAGTAAAATTAATCAAAACAATACTTAGAGCTGACTATCGAATAACGTTTATCTGAGAACGATTATCGCTTCACCTCAAATGTTTTTGGCAGTAATTAAACAAAAACTTATAACGATTTATAAAAGAAGAAAACAAACGGCATGATAGACACACA
>JAODUI010000029.1:4275877-4297584 GCA_027563995.1 Papilio gigon | reverse complement strand
CTGCCGACACCGCCGCCGAGCCGCCGCGCAGCCGCGCTGCCGCGCCGCCCGAAATAATATGCTTGCCTCTTGCCTAACATACCACCACAATACGACGTCACAACACTTACTTAGCCATCTTCTATACTGTACACTGTGGTTCTACTATATTGTAAACAATAAGTTCAGTCCTTCAGCAAAAGGTGAAAGCTTTTTGAAGCTTTTAAAAATGTAACGTTATCTAAAGTTAATGTTTTTTTTAGCTTAATCCCAATAACTTGTACAAAAGTTAATAATAGCATTAGCTAATAATTTAAGTTTTTAATAAAACAACAAAATCTTTTATAAAAAATCAATTGTTAGTATTTTATTTAATAAATGCTCGTGAGAGTACATCAATGTAAACTAGATGTGTCTACGTCGTTCAGGCCGTAGTAATAATTTACCCGTACCCGGTAGTTCGTTTATTAATCACCGCTGGTCATATTCTCTCAGAATTCTCTCCTCCGGAACTTAGTCATTGTCTATTCAACTTACTTACCTATGTTTTTTATTTGACAGGAAATATCATGTCGATTAGTCATTGAAGTTCGGCGACTACAAAACTCGCTTTTGCGTATTAATGAAGGTTAAAGTAATTCGGATCTATAAATTCGTATTTGATATAAACACGTACGTAATATTAATTAACTCCTTTAAAGAGAGGTCTTCAACCCAACGGGCACGGTGAACGCCGATATCTATACATAAAAAGAGTTCATTCTTTCGTTCGATTCCCACGTTATTTTTTATAAAAGAGTCCGATAAGGGGAATAGTATACCCTTTCTTAGTACTGTAAGCGATCGTGGGGCCTTATTTATTGCTAATAGATTTCCGAACGGTAAAGTATCTAAGTATGTGTGCATCTAAAGTAAGGGGCCCGACACTTAATTCAATCTCACAAGTACACCATTACATTTAATTACATTTATAAAATCTATTCTTTTGGTAACTTATTGTTGTGTTACAATAGGTTTTCATAATTCAATATTTTATAAACATGACAATTTATGTTAATTACTAGCTTTATTTGAGACTTTGTCGGTGTAGATCTGTTGTTACTAAAGACAGTAATCTCTGTGATAAAATTCATGTTAGATGTAGTTATCGGAAACAAACATCAATCCATCTATCTAAACTTTCGCATTTATATATATGTATGAAGAATGATTCATGCTTAAATGGTTACGTACAGCTTCGCAAGCTTATAACACTGTTCTACCGTAGCAAGGTGGTCAAAGATTAAATCTTAATCAGTTAATCGTTGCTTGATACATTTAAACCCGCTTTCCACAAAATACAATGATCTCATCTTGTATGTGAATCAGCGGCTTTTTCAATGAAAAAATATTTGCAGGACATTGCAAGTGATTTACTAAATATATCTAGTAGTTTTACGAAACTATTAAAGAATAGTCCTAGAGATTTCAATTAACGATCACTAGATCCATCGTCTGCATCTTTTTCTATTAAGGTGTTGTTTTCTGTATGTTTCAACATATTTTGCGAAACATGTATGCAATAATTACCTGTATCATAAAAATGGAAAATTATAGTATCTGTTTTTACATATATCTTATATTATTATTATCAAAATAGTATTGTAAAAGTATGAACACATAACTATATAGAACTGACAATACTCAGCCCTTCGTAGCACCATGAGAATGTAGTTCAATTATTTGTGTTTTCAAATATAGAACAGAATATGAAATCACAACACGACTACACCCATTGATGGTTTGTTTGTCTCGCACAGTCCCTTTTTTTCATTAATTCATAGTCATTATAAAGTCCCTTCAAACTTTTATTCTATAATAACATGAATGCTTATTAGTTCGACCTATTTAAATGCAGACAGTGCAAGTACACAAGTATGTACTTATAGTTGTATTAATATGTAGGTAAGACGCGACTCAACGGACTATATCTTTGTCCTAGAAATGGGTTTATGTTTGTTAGTTATTTTTATAACTTGTAATAAGTACCTCAGACCATTTAAACGTTGATTGTTCTAAAATACATTTAAAACAGAAAAATTAGAAATACGTAATAATATTTCTAGTGGAAGTTTAATGTAGCAACGCGAATTCGGGTTTTCTATTGAATTTTAAAGGAATAAAATAAAACATTACGTCTAGTAAAGGAATTGATAGAATAGTTACGGTCGTTTTAACAAATGTATATGAACAAAATTTGGTTTGGAACCAGTCGATGCGTACTCTATTCTACGTGAGCTCTTGAACATTTTATTATTAACATTGTCTCGGGAAGCCGTTATTAATTAATTTTATTGTTATTAATATCTTTTATCAGGTGCGGGCAGTGCGGGCGGAGGTGTCACTGGGGTGACGCGACGCGGCCGCTGCAAATGGTTCAACGTTGCCAAAGGCTGGGGCTTCATCACACCGGACGACGGCGGACAAGATGTCTTCGTTCACCAGGTTTTTCTATAAATGTCTCCATCTATTTATTCTGTACAGACGTGATATTGATCCCGCCACTATAATTTAACTTCACCCAACCTTAGGTGCTTAGTGTCTAATTTATGTGTATCTCATCATCATCATATTCCATTAAAATCTGGATTTAATAAATTTTATGTTAAGATTTGATTACGTTTATTTGACATTTGGTTATTGATTTTAAGTAAAGATAGATATACACTTCTAAGTTCTTGGGAAAAAAAAAATTGAGAGAGCGCGCTGCCGTATCTAGCGTTTGACCTGATAGTGTGCTTATTTGTTTGTTCGGCTTATCAAGGCCGGATGTTTTTTCTATACATTTACGCCACCAAATTTGTGATTCGTTTGACTGCAACAACGCTAGCGGTAAAATTTATATTAGGTCAAGACTATGTTATTGGAAGTTGATAAGGTTTCTTTTTGTCTCGCGCCTCACTCGTTCTTTTCGAGTTACGATAAACATTGAATAACATTTCAATGCGTTTAATTTTAGTGGTAGTTCTTTGTTGTTTTAGGAACCTAGGATAACCTTCGTAGGCAAATCGAAATTTCCCTACGGCGGCCGACATAGGACTTAATTTGCCTTCTAGTTTTCACAACCCTGTTGTTTTTGGATTTTATTGTGTCGACCACAGCTAACATATTTGTGACCAACTGGCGCACTCAAAAGCGATGACTGGTGACTAAGAGAGTCCTTAAATGTAGATTAAACATAGAAATATACACTAACAGACAACTTAGACAACTATTAAAAGATGTTAAGAATGTCACATAGAAATGTTTTATTTGGAATTCGTTAAAAAGAGGTTTTAACACAAGCACAATGATTTATCAATTCCAGAGCGTCATTCAGATGCCAGGCTTTAGATCGCTGGGCGACGAGGAGGAGGTGGAGTTCGAGTGCAAGGAGTCGGAGAAGGGCCTGGAGGCGACGCGCGTGTCCGGCCCCTCCTCAGTCGACTGCCAGGGATCGCACCGCCGCCCGCTGTCTAAGAAACGGTTCAGAAAAATACGGTATGACATTTAAATTTTTATTCATCACGAGCATTAAAATTTTGTTTCGTTTTACGCATTAATTATTGCTGATTAACGTCAGCTTGCTGGTTTTTATGACAATATTGAACATCGTTGTACTATCTAAATAAATGTTTGTCATGTTTAGTTAACTTACGATTTCGATATCCTTCGTTCTACTGTAATATTTTTACAACTAGAGCTATAAACGTAAGTAGTAATATTCCTATTTGTTTCCAGTTGCTACAACTGCGGAGAGTTTGCTAACCATATAGCCGCCAAGTGCGTCATCGGACCACAGCCAAAGAGATGCCACAACTGCAAGAGCGAAGATCATCTCATTGCAGATTGCCCCGCTAAGGTATTACACGTTAGACACAATTATGCGCTATTAAAAAAAAATCTATTATGAAAAGTAAACGCTACACGTAGACAAGGAATAAAATTTATAAATTCTCAACAATTAAAAAAGGTTTTAAGGTATGACAAGGCAAAGTAAAACCAATTGTCGCTTCAGTATATTAAATGTGAGAATTACATTATATGTTCTTGGCACAGTTATATTTTTAACTGTATTATTTTCTCTATTCCTAACGGAGGGTCGGCAAAATATGACTCTTCCATACATCTCTATGAACCGTCATATCCAAATTCCTCCATCTTTTCGGTTTCCTTTGGATCTAACCGTATTCCAACTAATTACTTGCTTGTTTATGTGTCATCATCACTTCGTAAATTCATAGTAAACTTTTTTTTTTATCATTAATGCAATATTACTAATCTTTAAGATCATATGATTGTAGGTGGAGAAGAAAAAGGACGAGAGCCAATCGAAGAGTTCGGGGAGTTCTTACGGCAGCCAACAGAGCAGTCCCTAGTGGTCGTAGCTGCTAAACGTTTGTCATTTCCGGTAACAAAAAAAAAACTTAAAAAGAATACGTGAATAATGTAGATTGTTTTAAAAGTATTTTCGACAAACGTGTATTTCAAAGTTTGTTTATATCTACGGAAGAACATGGAACAGAACTACCTCATTTAAACAAAACAAAAAAAAACATATTTTTAACTAAATAAGTACAAGACTGATGAGTACAAATCAATTAATTAGTACAAAACTATTTTAACTTCTTAATCTTTACGACCTAAGTTTTAAACATAACCTAAGTACAAATGTTTGTATTCGAGTGACGATACCATAATTATTTTACGTATTTCTTATACCCAAAGTGTGTGTTTATATTATTATTATTATTATTTTGTTACTATATTCTATTATGACCGACTTTATGTTATTCTAGAGTATAATTAGATTTATGAATTTATTAGAATTGGCTATGACAGAAGTGTAATAATTATAATCGTTTAAATCATTTTTAGAAAATTTAAGGAAAACATGCAATTGTGTTTGTATCAACAAGATACGTTTTTATGTTAAATTACTTCCGTCAGGATTCAAGTACATAATACGATCATTTCACTTTTTTAAACGATGAAAATACAAAACATATTAGCATATGAAAGCGACAATTTTAAAGATTTATTTTAATCAATAATTAATCGTTAAAGTCGATGTTACAAGTTACTCGTTATCGCAATTCTAACGTGTTCATTATTTAATTTGTCATCACATAGATATTTTACTTCTATCATGTAACTTTAAGCGATTAATAACAATTTACATCATTGAGGATTAAAAAGCTACGAAACAAGTAAAGCTCTAGATAAGTAAACTAACATTTTTAAACTAGGTGGCGCTGTTTTCAATTTTAACATGTCATATGTTCAACTTGATAATCTTTGTCCAATCAACGCAACCAAAATACACATTTTTAGTAACAAAAACGTTTTCTATAAAACTTTAAGTGCCAAAGTTGCTTATAATAATATTAAGAAACACACACACACAAACTTAAAAAAAGTTTTCGTTGCCAGTTTATAACTTTTCATGTAGGAATACAAAAAAGTTTAAATAATAATTAAAATGAGTTTCAAAAATCTAAAGAGGTTCAATTTATGTAATTCCGTTTGCAAAAGAAAGTAATTGATGATTCTTCTTTTTCTATAGTTTTTACAACTAATATCAAATTACATTATGATGCAACAAAATTAACTTTAGTTTTCAAACAAATCTTCAGTATGGAGCTCTGCAAAAGTAATTGAACATCCTTTTTTTATAAAATTAAAGCCAATTATTATAGCTTTTAATAACCCATCGATTCATAGTTATAAGTCAAGATTAAATAACCTTAGCTTAAGATTAGGTGGAAAAAACTAACATAGTAATAGTACTGCAAAGTTTTTCTCTAAAAATATAAAAGTTAGAGGCCGCAAGTTTAAGAAATAGTTTTCCAGTTTTACATTTGATTTCATAGCTAATATATGTCATACAAAACTGCATTGAAAAATTTTATTATAATTATATGCTACTTTTTACGTTATATTAATAATATGGCCTATGTATAGTCGGGATAAAAAATCGTTCGTCATATCAAAGAAAATGTTAACACTAAAAACACAATACCTTCCGACTTAAACATACTTGGGTAATAAAATGTTTGTAATAAGACGATAAATTACATTTTAAACTATATTTCACTATAATTTATGCAAATAATTCAAAATAACGAATGACAACCTGTTTGTAGTGACAAACAGTTTGAGTGCTATCTGTCAGAAAGCCGTGTCCCGTGTCCAAGAGTAACATCATTCACCGGTCATAGACTAATAGCGCAGACTCGATAACTTTTAAGATCATAGAGTATACAAGTATTGTTAAATGGATTACACTCAAAAACTGAATATGTTTTAAAGTATGATATCTTTGTTATTAAATCGAATACTAGCATTATTTGGTATACAGTCTTCTGATTAATTTAGAAATTTCAGTACTATCTAAGTGTTAGAATTGAATTAGAAAACTGTCGAAGATTTTCTACCCCGACTTGTACTTTAGTTCAATTAACTTGTTCAATCGTGGTTTTAGTGTTTATTTAGACAGTGGAAAGTTTGAACTACCTCTCTTAGTGCTAGATATATATCATAACACATTTACACTTGCAAATGAAAAATGTTTAAGGTATTATGAATACGGGTTTCTTGCATTTTTAATTAATAATAATTTAGTTTAGTGGTAAGTTTGTTAAGACTAATTTGGAATCATCTACCTCATAATTTAAAGAATATTGAATATAGTATATTGCTAAGTTAATATTATAAACATATACAAAGTTTAGCTATTATAATCTTTCATTTTTCAGATTGCCCAATAAGAATAGTTTTCGTATTTCCTATGTTTAAAGTTTACAATTTGTTTTTCTTTTTTATTTTTCAAAGAAAAATAAATGATAAAATATAAACAGTGTTTTATTTCATACCCATCCATTGCAACAATAAATTTCTTAGCATTGCCATGATGACGATAACTACGCTTTTAATCGGCTTCACACAAAAAACGAAGAAAAATAGTGACTGAACTGTGGATTACTACAGGATTTTTGTGATCATTGCCATCTAGTGACCGAATGTGTCGTTACACGAATTTACGAAAGAGGAGCACAAGTTTTAATTTTTTTACTATTAATTATCTAAAAAATACGTCACATTAATACAATCTAAGCGTTATTGATAATTTAAAATCAGATTTTTAGAATCAAAAATCTGAAAATCGTATCCAACCTCAAGAGTGTCACTTTTAAGGTTTAATCAGTTTGGTAGGTTCAATCAGACAACTATATTCTGTTGAAAACATAAATATAAATTACAAGACGTGTTGATACAATATCAAAACTAATTAAATTTTTACCTTGATTCATAAGTTCAAGACAGCGGTACAAATTATTCTTACTAGTTATCTTGAAGCAAGTTGATAATCGCATCAGCGGAATGAATTCTGCAGCAAATGAGCGCGAGGCGAGCGGTCCTCTGAGGGCCGCGAGGGCGCGCCGGAGGAGACGTCACGTTTTTCATCGGAGCCGAGCGAAGAGGCGCGCGGAGGACGCAGCAGCGAGGGGCGCGGCTCCCCCCGCACGCCGCCTCGCCCGCGCCCCGCGCTGACGTAACGCTGCCGTGTCCGCCCGCCCTAGTGTATGTCGCGCCGCGCTCCGACCGCCCGAGCGAGCACGCCACTGGCGCGCCCTGTGCCACACCAGTGCTTATCACTTGACGTTTCTCATCTTAGCCTTTTGATTCGGTATTAAGTTCGTTAACAAAACGTAGTACTTACCGCAGTTCACACACTCATCTTATATTAGCATCGTACTCGACGATCGACTCCGCCCCCGCAGCCCGCAGGCCGGATCGGATGCATCGATGTCATTCCTCAATAACTTGTCGTTAACAGCGTTTCAAAATCTTCTTTTTACGGCGCTATCGTGTTCAATATCGGCCAAATCGGTCTCTATTTCTAAATTAATAGACTATTGAACCGCTAATCTGATTATTGGAACGTTGCTCGACGGTGTATGTGTTTAGGATTTATCTGTCAATACAAATTCTTGTGTATCTATTAAGCAACTAATTAGGGATGTTATGTTTGCATGAAAATACAACTAGAATAAAGCAGTCGTAAACCTTCGCCCCAGACGTGTCGAAGGTTTCCAGCTGTTTTACTTTAATTGCTATTTAAAACGGAGACGTGCAACGCTGCTGCGGCCGTAGTTCATTTATAAAGTTTATGTAATACGGGAAATAGGAAGCGAAGAGAGCATGTACGTCAGTAACGCGGCCGACTAGACGACTATTGGCGACTTATTTACACTCACAAAATTATCAAATATTGTCACAATATCTTGACCGCTCGTGATTTTTAAAATGTGAGAATATGTTTACGTTTTGTTCTATTGACGTATGATTTGGGTGATAGTTTGGTACCTGCGTCTATGGTAAGTCAGCTATGGTTGTGACATCGTAGGTAGTGTTGACGATGGCTTTTAGGCATTAGAGCATCATACTGCATAGTGTATTACGTAGGTGTCGCGCCGAGCCGCTGAGCCGTATCACTCGGTAGCTGACTATTAATTGTCATTCATCGTCATGTATGTAGGTAGAACTTCATTAATATAGAAGCATTATTCATGGCATCAACCTCTGAAACCGCAATACAATTACGTTTTCTAAAAACTGTCTACATTACTGATATTTTAGAACGTAAGCCTGAAGAAGAACTAGATTAGATATGATGGAATCTAAATAATTTTAGTCTGTTTATAACATTTGCTCTATTTATAAAAGTACAGGTAACACATTGATATTTTGTTTACGTATTAAAAAAAAGGTCAATACTGAACCTTTTTAAATTATTTTTTTGAGATATATTTTTTTTAAAGAAATCGTTTAACAATTGTAACGTTATCTCTGTAGATGCTTTGTGCGCTTGTCTTACGCAGCAGTTAACATTTTTATTAGAACCGTATGTATTAATATTAAGTTGTAAATAAGTAAGCTAGCTATGGTAATAAGTTATCCTTGTAACATGTAGACTCTTTCTGACGGAACTGTATATTCTTGTGTGGACGACTTATAAACTTCACATTAAAAAAAAAAAAATCTACAATAGTGTAGTGATGTATTATACGGAATCTTAATTTGAATTGTACAGTATTTATATATTGTACTTTTTATCTTTACCATACAAATAATGGAAAAGTATTAAATTATTTTTTATAATTACAATTAAAAATACATTACGACGAATTGAAAATTTCCTACTTTGATGTTAATTTTAAAACAAAATATAAAGATTTAAGTACATCAGGAGAAAGCTTGTAGACATCAGATCACGTTAAGAAACAGTAATGAAAAACAAAGGAACATCTAATATTAGAACGCTATAAATATCTCAGTTCCCCGTAAGGCCACGTCGAGTTACCTGTCAACTCATAAACTGTACAATACACAATAATGCACACAACAAAGTAAGTTTTAGAACTTAAAAACACTGTACTAACAATATTTTATTACCTACATATTACTACCACTATTCATTTTGACAGTTTGAATAACTGCCAATACATTTAAATGCTTCTGATTTATCAACAATTTTCTTTTTTGTTTTATCTTTATTAAAAAAAAAATATCGGTTCAATTAACTTTACAGAATGTTAAAGTAAATCGTCATCATCATCATCATTATCAGCCTAATGTTGTCCACCGCTGAACGCAGGCCTCCCCCATCGATTGCCACTATGACTAGTCCTAAATTTAGTAAATATTTATTGTTAATTTTTGCATAAAATTATGAAGAGAGAAGAGAACGAAAATTTTCTAACTGATATAAGGAAAGTTCAAAAATATAAAAATATGTTCATCTATGGCTAAGTCGACTCAAATTGTTTATGATTAAATTTTAAAATCGTCATGTATCCATCTAACCACCATTTAATACTAAATTTATGAATCAAAGTGTGTTGGTGCGATTAGTACTGATTTGCGTGACAAATCTAGTGAAACTAACAAAATTGTATGAAAAAGTTATAAATCTACTAATGAATACTTTGTACTCTATTTTAAGGAAATTGTGCTATGAAATTAAAGTGCACGAAGCTATCTTAAACTAAAAAGCGTAATTATAAAATAAATAAAGTAAATGTAAAGAAGGGCATAATTAATTTAAATAATTCGTAACTAACGTTACACGACCGGTCAAAGGCTCATTCCTTTCAAAACCAAACGTTCTTTCACGATGTCGGCGACTTCAAAACTTTTCAGTAACGTATAGGGCTCAGGCAAGCCTATTTGTTCACACTCACTGCCCTACTTAGCTTTTATAACGACTGTTAAAGTCTAACATACTGATTTGTAAATTACTTAAGACTTAATTCAACTACCATGTTCAATTCTCTCTAAAAGCGTAAATAGTAAAGAAAGATTAATAACAAAATAAAATAAAGTCTGCAACACACCATCAGTTTTAACTGTCAGTCGAATTAACAGTTTTCAAATTTGCCTATAAACGCATAATTTCCTCTCGCCCTTTCCTATACACGTGAAGATTTGACGTATTAATGACAGAAGTAACCACGACAGTAGCGCCACTTACCGTCTCCCATAACTTAATATGCATTCTACTAAAAAAATTACAAATTAATTTCAATGACACAAAAAAATAATTCTAATATAACTTTGTTATGTTAAGTAAACATGATAAAATCTGCACATATTCATACACGCGAAATAAGAGCTATAAACGGCTTGGAATCAGGCTAGTATACAACTGTTATTAACCATCTATAGCAGATAAAGTAACATAGCTCATAATTCAAATATAGATACAATAAAGAGACTATGATTTTATAATTTATAAAGACAACAATATACATACGCATTACACGCGCTAGGCGTGGAGTTGTTAAAACCACAGCCCCTACTAAAGTTAATAATTGTCATCGAGATGTTGAACTAACGTTGGAAACAGTTAATACTGTACGAAGCTATATCGACCGTACGTTATAGTGCGGTTTTAGAAACACAAGTTCGTGTGTTGAAAAGGTAACTGTGTTTTAGGGTTGTAAAAATCAATACGGCTGGTGGTTGCCTAATGCACACATTCATACCTCGCGGAAGATGTTTGAAAGACTCGTAAATATCTCAATCCTCCGTGAGGGGAAAAGTACGAGGGTATTCACTTTTATCTCTATTAAGCTCCCACGTCCGTTAGATCTACGAAAGCTCTACTTTACCTGATCGAAAGGTCTCGAGTTACATTAATTGCACTGAATTTTATTTATATAATAAGTAATGTTCATTAGTATTTTTTTTTATAATCACTCTCCTATAACTGATAAGTTTTGTTGATTCACATTTTGCTATTATTCTTATTTAAATATAAACTAAGGAAATTTTAGTAATTCATTTAGTATATTCTTTTATTAGGTATAACATATCAAATGAACAGTGATTTATTCCTGCATTGGAGTTGATAGTAGTAGAGTCCGCAAAAGCTAGAATAGCTCGTTGGCAGGGTGCAAGACTGCGACCGCACAGACGCAAGGCGTGAAGTGGAAGGATTTCCGCGTTTCGTCCGATAGCTGTGTGTGTTGGAAGCCATATTAAAGTCCTTTCTTTCTCATATCCCCTTCTAACTATTTTCAAACCGTGCAGCTATAACAAATAAGCATACATGCATAGAAAGGCGTGACGGCAAAGTAAGTTGTTATTTTATTGGCTGAATGATCAGCATCTTACCAACAACTATAGTTATTATCACAGAAGCTTTTATTGTAATTTTAATTTGTAAAAAAAAACATTGTACGTACTTACAATTTATGTAAATTAAGTTATTGGATTATCGCAAGTTAAATAACAGTATTCAACGTACCGTTCAAAATTCGGTTATTCGGGGCGTTACTATATAAATATTTTTTAATAAAATAAAACAATGATAATACGTTAGTGTTATAGTTACACTAATGAAAAAATGGACTTTGGTAATAAGATTCATACTTTTTGTATTTCTACAGGCGCCTTAGAAAAAAAGTCTTAAAATTCGTGATGTAATGAAATATGACGCAAAGTGAAACTTTGACAGGGACGAACATACCTGTTAAATTAAGTAAAACGACTGTAGTAAAATGTTATTGATAAATAAAAGAAAGTTTGAATATACTATAGATATAAATAAATATGATAAAGAGAAGTTTATTAAATAACTAGTAGTAATTAATATATTTTTAATAATGAAATTAAATAAATTTTACACTCCGAATACGGAATCAATCCTCGATTGAAACGATTACAACATAATCGGTTTATATTATTAAAATGTTTTCACAATTCATCCATTAAAAGATTGATTGAACATTCCAAAACGGTTTGAAATTGTGTACAGTTTTAACAATTTATTGTCGTTATAAAACCCGACAACATATTGTAGCAATTATAAAATTAAAAGGAAGAAAAGGAAGGACATTTTAAAATGTATTACAATTTAAAAGTAAAAAAAAAACTATGATTGATCTCTCAATTTGTATCCAAGTTTTTTTATAAGAGAAGAGATGGGATCACGAGGTGATCATCGACGGCCCATGGCCATCCGCATTACTAGTATTTAGTATAGAACAAATACATGTATTAATGTACATTCTTATAACATTATATATGAAATTATAAAATCGTTTCATGTTAAGGCTAAGTGAATTTTACTCCAAGTATAAAGAATTATAACATTCTAGCGTTATTAAGTTAACTCTTATCATATTTCACGTTTGACCCACTCTCGTATGAATAGTCGAACGTATAGGCGGTGAGATCTGACGAACACGGCCAGAACAATAGACTAACTTCGCTGTTACATTAGATAACAAAATACACCGAGTTTAGGCGAAAATCGAAATTTGACTGCACTTTATATTAAATATATATTAAAATGCAAAATTAAACAAATAATTATATGTAAGTGTATTACTATGTTATTTTATAATCAGTTGTTATGATTAGGAGCGCATACTGTGGAAGGCATTCGAGAAGGCATTTGTCCAGCAACGAGCACAGGCTGGTGATAATGATAGTGATGGTTGTGGTTTATTTTTTTTAATTTTCGTCTCCTTGTATTATTCAAAATATTACGTATCACGTAAGGGTATTGATGTACAAATTAAGTTTTCTTAAGTAATCAAGTTTCAAGTCCTCTCGGACGAAGTCGGGGGCAAAAGCTAGTAGTATAAAAATTAACAGCAAGATTATTGTTATGTGTTGTCTATACACACTTATAGATGGACTTTCATACAAGTTTGTCGACTAATAGATATTCGAATAATGACAACATTGAGAAGATTTATCCCAAAGGTCTGGTGATATCTATTATTCGCCGTTCGTCTGCTTTTGTGCGTCTCGATAGATATTTATAGGTTACAAATGTAAGATAAAATTTTAACTTCCAAATGTGACAAGTTCATTTTTGCACATTGATAATTGATTTTTGACAAAATTGAGACTCTCACGTTTAATAATCGTGTCGTTCAAAATTGCGAATTGCGAATGACAGTCTCAGATCTCTTTTGTTTCTACTGATTGTAAAAAGTACTTGAGCGATAAATTTTCTACTAATTTACCACAATAATATAAAAATTAAATGTTCGAGTGTAAACATTTATACTCGAGCTGCAGTAAAACTTGACATAAGTGAAGCGCAGATCAAGTTATTTTATGAAAGGTTTTGTCCCGTCTTACTTGTATTACAGGAGTGCTGCTTACTGTTAAGAATGACGTTACATTTATTAATTTGGTGGAACGATATTAAAAATCTGTACCGCCTTGTGAAAATTTCATTAAATATTGATTCAGTAATTTTTTTTTGTCAATTAAGAAAGAAAGTGTGGCAGTGATCAGGTGCCCGCTTCATAGTTAATTAAATAAATATTGATAAGAGTCCGCGAGCCGTGTCGTAGTCTAGAATGAACTATTAAATCAGTCGGAGGGCCACAGCGAGCATCCAACGGTCATGGACCAAAATCGAATGTCTCGGGCCGATGCGCGCGCACCGCCCTCCTCCGCACCTCTTCGTACTTCCATTGATGATCTTTATAATCTCAATATACATTCGTAAAACCACCTATGTTATTAGTATGCCGTATTAGAAATCTTTCCTGAAGCGATTGATGGCATTAGGTTCGATACACGGAGGACTTTTGCAATTATGCGCTTAGAATTCGCATGTCCTGAGGGTTGTGTATGAGCGAAGTACGGTGGGCGCTGTCCGCGCTGCGCTCGCTTGGGCGTCGCTGCGTCTCGGCTGGCGGCGGCGGGGTCGCGGGCACGGGGGTGAGGGGTGCGGGCGGCGGCGGTGTGCGCACTCGGCGCCGCCACGCACGCTCGCGGCTCGCCGCGCGACCCAGTCCGCGCTGACGTTTAGCCAAGTCGCCGGTGTCGCCCCGTCGCCCTGTCGCGCAGCTCGCTTTGCCGTGCCGCCGCATATTCTATTCTGCGCACTTTGACGTTAACGACGGCCTAAGGTTGCGGGCTAGGTAGATTGCCGTCCGCCGTTCGGAGCTCGGTGATCGGTGGTCGGTTGTGGTGAGGCGGACGAGCGGTGGCACTTCGCTGCGGCGACAGTGACGGCGAAGGCGACGGAGAGTCACTCGGCCGGCCGCTGGCGGTGTTTACACGCCGCGCCTGCAGCGCGCCGCCCGTGCGCTCGTTCGCTGCATACACCCCTCATATCGTATTCGCCGCTGTGAATTTTTAACTTTTCCACCGACAGACTACAGAGGTATTTAAATGCTTGTCAGAGCCGAGTCTCCGCGCAGAGCACAGTCGTACTACATTAACTAGTGTCACGTACCGCTCAGAGCATACGCATCGATACCGACTTCTCATAGCCCATTCGAGCGATTTCACAACTCTATAACTATGGGCGCTAAAGAGAGCGTGGAGGCTGCTAAATTTTCTGCGCAAAATTGGAACAATTTCGAGGTTCGTAATACCTTACAGTTCATTTGCACATGGAGTGTTTGTATCCCCCACCTCGTGTATGTCTATAATATACGTATTTTTGTCGTATTTTTAAATAAAACTTCGATTATTGTAAACGTTTAGCACCGTTAAGTAACGATCTACTTCTGCATGTTCACATTTTTAAATAAACTTAAAACATCTAAACTCCTAACCCGGTAATTTAATAAATAAAAGTAAAACATAACCGCTTGTTTACCTGTTTGTCTACCAATTTGCATATTAAACAAATAAAAAAATATTGTCTTAGTTCCAACGCAGTCATTTTACTGTGTTTATCTAAAATTAAGATGGTCAGTATCAGGAACAGAAAATCGAATTTACTTGTTTATAATTTTACATAATGTTTAATCCATATTTAGAACACAAATAAAACAATTTAATAAGCTTGCATGTGTGTGCTCTTGTCTGTTATCACAATACGTATAGAGGTGTATCAATGTGTGTGAGGAAGCTTCGTCGATCGGCACACACCAGATAATATAATAACTGATTGACACGATTACAGTTTAACGTCTAGACATGTTTAGCTCGAGATCTAGGTTGACCCACATACACCTATGTACAATCTCCATCGGCCAGAAGACTCGCGATCGACACCGAAATGCGGCTCTTGAACTTTAATTATTATTTGATGGCACCGACTCACTCGTTCCGTTCAAATCCAATATTAAATGACAGTAAACTTTTCAAGATATTCGCCCAACACTTCTATCGAGACTTCGGCTTTATTAGCTTTATGCGAGAAGAAAATAAATGTCGAACGATATTAGAGGCTACATTTTATTAAAGTCGGAGGTGTGTCGGGTACGCTGTAAGCTTCAGTGGGGTCTTGTATATTATATAGTTGAGTTCAATGGAAATGAGAAATTGTAACGTACCCAAAGCATTACTTTTATAACATTGCAATCATAGACTTATTGAAAACAGAAATATCTATAATATTTAGTTTCAAAAACGTTCCAAAATAGATCCATAGATAAGAAATGACATCAGCTAGTGACGTATGCAAATATGTTTTCGCGTGTCAATTGAATTCGATTATACCTAGGTATAGTTGGTGCCCTCTCAGGTTGTGTTAGCTGTGGGTATCCCGACGTTAGGTGTTATGCATAGGGGGAGAGATAAACAACTTTATAGTGTCATCAATATTTATTATTCAACACATGAATACAAATAGGCAATGAAAGGTTTATGAAATATTTAGGACGAACGCTCGATATAAAGATATTACGATAAACTTTGTACTTATGATGTAACAAGACAGGTATTATTAGCTCTTTTAAGCAAATAAACGCACTCAAATTTATGTGTTACGTAATTTAAATTAACCAGTAAATAGGCTAATGATAGATAGATAACAATATCATAATATTTATTCTATTCAAGTAATGATTCTGTTGTTTCAAATTTGCTTTCATGCATGCCCATTTCATACCATGTTTATTTCCATCCCAAATAGTTCTTACACAAATATATCATATGTACAATATTTCGGAGATAGAATTATTTGTCACAAAAAAACAATTGACAACTTTGTAACACTGTCACCAACATGCATGACGTATGATCAAATAATTGTTGTTTAAACGTGACAAATAATTCTATTTCTTACATTGCATGTTTGCTAAGCCTAAACAAGATGTATATTTATTGTTATATAAACTAATAAATTATCTAAAATAAATATTCATGAACATTCTTCAAGAGCTCCCATTAAATTAAAATGAAATAAAAGCGATTTCCCAATGTTATAACCCTATCAATGTTATCCATAAGTGCACAACATTGTAAAAATAGTTTTAATAATTCAGTCCGGTTTTAGAAAATTTTAATGAGACGTAAATTGCAGCATGGCGTTGTGAAACATCACTATAGACACGGCACCCAGCGCTCGCAGAGTCTCAACCGCGGGCACTCCTTGTCGCGGACTGATGGCACCTGGTGACATCACGGGACCGCGGGTAAGTCAACACACAGTTAATAAAGAGACATGTTACCAGCATCCCGACGAGCTTCAACCGCGACTACACGACATCGCGCCCTGACATCAAAGAAATGCTCACATCTCAAGCACTATACACACGGCACGAAGATCTCGCCAATTCTCAGCCAGGGCCACTTACATCACCTTAACAACATAAAAACAAGACAAGTATTCATCATCATCATCATCATCAGCCCTCGTCTGCCCACTGTTGGACATAGGCCTTTCCCAATGCCTTCCACAAGATGCGGTCCTCCGCTTTCCCCATCCAACGACTTCCTGTAGTCCGAACAAAGACAAGTATTGGGCATCAATAAAAGAACAGCAATAATTATACAAAGTTCTACTTAAAACAAAGTACAATCGATTTTTGGTATATAAATCTAAATGCTTACATAGAAAATTGCAACGAATTATGAAATATCTAACACATGTTATTTAAAGGTTTAGTTGATACAATCATAAAATTATATGAAGATTATTTGGTACTCAAACCTCCTCGACGTTTATTACAAAACCCCTAAATGAAAGGTATAAATAAAAGACTGTATTTAAAATTAACTATAATAATCATTCTTCAGTAATAACACAAGTTCTCACAAAATAATCGATTGTAACTAAAGTGTCGTGTCAAATTAGATTTGAAAGGTTATAAATCTCTTTAACATCGGCATGAATCTCTTCTTGGTCACTTTATACAATCAGTTACAAAGCATTCTCAATCAAATACTTTATGATGTAATTTAAAATTTAGGTAATACCTTATAAAAATTATTATAAGCTTTTAGTCCAAAAAAAAATCACACGAATACATTTAAGATTCAGAAATGATTAAAGTGAGGCAAACATGCAGTGACAAGCTGAGACATTCTCGACTTGCCGTCTTCATGTTAATTAACACTTGACATCAATTGACATTTATACAAGCGAAGGCGAGCGGTCTTTACCTCGAAACTTAACAAATACGTTTTCTGATCTGGTAATTTATGACCATGAATAGTTTGATGCAGAAATCTAAGACGAGAGTTAAATTCCTTGTTTCTGTCTCTCTCTACGCAGGGATCAACCAGGACTGAATATTTAAATTACTCGTCATAATTAGCATGACTTTAATAGACATTAACCATTTTTTTACGTGACTACTACCGTTTATAATGAAGGAACACATTTTTATAACTTCACCTGTAAGTCATTTTGTACAAATGTATTGTCAAATACTTGGCCAGTTGATCCTTCGTGGCATACCTCATTTCCGGTGAGTAAAGTATCAAATAGCGTCTAATTGTCAGTCGCAGTAACCTTCGCAGAAAATCCTCTTATATTACAATCCTGACAAAAAGACGGTGGGAGGTGAATACTTAGACGTAAATATTCTTATTAATATCGACAAATTCTATTTATACATATCTTGTAACATAAATCTAATTACGATCGGAATTAATGATTTATTTTTCGTTATAATTTTCAACATCTGCATTAGAAACGAAACCGAATATTTGGTTGTGACAAAACAGACGCTACTTAAACAATTTATACCTATTGTTTTAAAAAAAAATGCCATGACAGAGTTCTTGTTGCTTCATTAATTCATTATTATATCGGATAATCAGTAAGTCTAATGATACCGTTGTACGACAGGCAGCATAGTGCAGTGCGCCGAGTGCGGCACGCGCACGATGGGCAACAAGTTGTCGTCGTGTTCCTGCGCGCCCATCCTCCGCAAGGCGTACCGCTATGAAGACAGCCCGTGGCAGAACTCCCGACGACGTGACGGACACTTATTAAGGTACCATCTTTTACCTACCTATTTCTACTGACACCACTTTCTATATCTACTGACATCACCAATAATTTCTAAGTACCTCATCAGTTTTAAACTGCTATTCGTAAAAAATTGTAATTACGACACATTTATATCTTGTCTTAGTGAACATTGTAGGCTGTTCTTTTATGTAATCCTGTTAACATACTAGCATATGAACGTGTATATCGTTGAGTGTAGAAGTTATCTTACTTTTATAACATTGGTTAACACGTTATTTGACTTATTTACAGATGTAAAGTGGACGGATGATGATCTATCTAATATTGATCAGTTTGAAAGATATAACGTAATTATTAATAATTATTTGCTCAGATTAAAGCGAAGTCTTTGTGATTGTATATTTGCAAACTTATTAGAAAGAAACAGTTGAAATAATGCAAATGAACAAGACGGTGCAACCGTAATTTGTAGTCCAAAGTTAAGCTAACTCAATGACTGCAAAGTTTCTTAATAGATTCCCACAACAATCTCTAAGGAACGTATAACAAAACTAATCCTTTGATTAATACGCGACGAAACCATTGTTACACTTATTAAGTTTAGTTGTAGCTTATAAACAAATGCCACAGCATAATAATATAAGAAATTAAAATTGAATTCTTATCAGAATTCGTCGAAATCCATAGTACATGCATAAAGGTTAAGTTTTAAAACGTATTTCATAATGAGGCCGGCAACAAATTAAATATTTGAATGTGAGAACTCTCATGTGCCAGCAACGTAATTAGCAGCATCAAACAAGCCGGGCCTAGTGCAAATTGTTTATATTATAACTTTACTCTTAGCAGATGTGGGGAATAATAGTAATTAAAGTCTCGCTGCAACTAATATGCACCAGTTATAAAGTTAAATGAACACCGCTCGAATAATAATTGTTTTGTCGAACAATCGAATCTCGATACCTTTCAATTCTATTATTCGTGATGTAGTTTAAAATTGCTTTATAAAAGTAACACCTACACATGAGACATTAATTAACAATAATCGGTGAAAGAAAATATTTATTAAAAACTTCTATTCTTAAATAGAATTATGGGTAATTTCTCGGCATTGTTTGTTATAACTCTAGCAGTATAATTTATTATGATATATAGATTATAAGCTGCCGTGGATAACAATGTTACAAGCAATATTGGAATTTCGAATTAGCATCTTATATCTTCATCATTAGCCCTTGTCTGCCTACTGCTTGCAGGGCCTTTCCAATATCTTCCACAGTATGTGGTTCTTATAGCCCGAGCTATGGAACGCGGCGGACGAGCATCGTGTGGAAAGATGTCATACATCTATCCCTAAATAATTAACGAAGGAATTTGTAACTTGCAGACTTTGGGCAGAGGTGTTCCACGTGTCTGCGAGCGGCGCGGGCACCGTGAAGTGGCAACAGGTGTCGGAGGACCTAGTGCCAGTAAACATCACTTGCATACAGGACTCGCCCGAGTGCGTGTTTCACATCACCGCGTACAACTCACAGGTCGACAAGATCCTCGACGTCAGACTATTGCAGCCAGGTAAGCTCTTAACACACCAAGTACAACATGTAGGTTAAAACTAGCAAGCTGCCACTTGATATCACTAAATGTTCAAGTGATCGCTGTCCATATATATCAGCAATAACTTACAAGTCCGCAGATGCGTTAGATGCCGTTATTGCCAAGTAGAGATAGTGTACATAAATGGAATATTTCTCTACATAGGATAGAGATGTAACGTGCGTATTGTATGTTGGTAATTGGAAGTGGAATAATCAGGTTATCAGATTATCAGATTAACCTCTTTGTCATGTCACATTCTATAAAAGACTGGGTACGCGATTTAGTAATATATTTCATGTATACTCAGCTTCTATTGGCGGTAGCGTGATGTTATAAACCCTATAACCTTCCTTTATAAATGTACTATCCAACACAAAAAGAATTATTCAATTCCAACCAGTGGTTGTTGAGATTAACGCTAACAAACTCTTCATTTTAATATTAATATAGATTATTATATTGGTCCAGCCACATTGCCCGCAGAACAGACGACCGATGGGGCCTGAAAGCCATGGTGTGCGACCACGGACAGGTCGACGCAGCGTTGGTAGGCCTCCCGCACGATGGACCGATGACTTGGTCAAGGTCGCGGGAGTGCACTGGATGCGGGCACAGGACCGGTCATCGTGGTCATGGGGGAGGCCTACGTCCAGCAGTGGACTACACTAGGCTGATAATGATGATGATGAGTGACGTACTATCAATGTATTGTCCTTTTGTTTAAAAAAAAACCAGCTAACGCTAAATAATTAAGGAAAAAAAAAAGGTTCTATATTTAACTCAATCAGTACCTAGTGTTGTGAATTTAAAACGACCCTTTCTCTGTGTTTTCTAAATTACGCGCCGGCACGTTTCAACACATGATGTAATGTAGGGTCGTCATAAAAAATCTAGACATTTTTTTTTTTTTAAGAAATTCTTAGTAGAAAATTGGTACATTGTTAATTTACTAATATTTCTTTTATATCTCTAACTAAACTTGTATTTGTTAGGATAACGAATACGACAAGAAGCCTACCTATCTCTCAAAGGTAATGCTTCTGTAGCTCCTCTGGTATTGCAGTGTCGGTGTTGTTGATCACCTTGTGATCCCACCGTTTGCCCGCTTCTCGTATTAAAAAAAACATAGTTCACAATAGTCGTATATGGGAATTCATACGACCACGTGATCGGAAATCTGCATTAATTATTAACGACATATTTGTTTCTATTAAACTCAAATCAATATGGTTTAATAGTATTTTTAATGTATACCAATGTGTAGCCGTTTTTCATAACTTTATAAAGGCCGGCAAACGTCTTGAATAACACAATTAGTTGCTCTGTAGTCGATTTTTCTCTCTCTATCAGTGTGCAGGTGGATGTCGACGTTGCTATTGGTTAATCAGCCGACCCTTGCTCCCGCGACACAAGTGTA
>JAODUI010000029.1:4255358-4267303 GCA_027563995.1 Papilio gigon | reverse complement strand
ATGAGCCCCCGATGGGCTCGAAACTAGTCTGTACTGACACCGATTTACACGTGAGTTAAGCCGTTTTATAAGTAGTATAGTAAAATGTCTCACGAAAGTTTTTATAGTTTAATATTTTCTATAATTGTAATATAAAAATATTGGACCTGTACTATATGATACATAAATAGATGCATGAAGAAAAATTCCGATAAAACATATACAATATATATTCATAAGTATGTTTGTCTAATATCGGTTATAATTTACTTATTACAATTTAGTACGCATAGAATGAAAGGCTTTAAATAGAAGCATTCAATGTGAACACGTCAAACTCTTGAGTTCGCTTCCTTTGTCCATGAATGATGTAAAGTACTTGAAAAGTCAGGAACGGAATTAATTGAAAACTCATATAAGTACGTTTTAAAATAACAGTAAAATGTCTTGTTGTTTGTTATATTTTGATTTAAGCTTAACTTATTACAAATATTAATACAATAAACTACGCTATATAAATAAAATAATATAATATATTGTTTAGTAGGAACTGTAGTCTTACGGAACACGTGCTAAACTTAGACAATACGATAAAACCAAATAAGTAGGAGATTTCTGGAACATAATAACAAAACGCCGCTTTGTCTTGTACAGGAAACTAATAAATTTTGGGCTCCATAAACTTTGGTATTGTCTTACATTTGCCTTCATAAATCCACGACGTTTTTGTTCAGATCATACAATCGTTTCTATTATTAATATTAAAGTTATTTTAATATTTATTTTTCAATTGACGTGATACGCGTTTAGCGTGTAACCTGAATTACTCTAGCTAGGCCAATTCCCTAAAGGCAAGCCAAGTGTTTTCAAATATTCAAAACAGTCGACATACAAATATTTAATTTAAAATAGTCTATCAACATAAAAAAAAACTTGCTTTTTTAATTATTTGTTAAACAGTTTATACAATAATTTACTTTTTAACATAAAATATAAATCAGAATTCACAATAAACATGGACCTTTCGATCGTTGTTTCGTTCGTGTCACGTGAGAGTCGTACGTGCTAAGCTGGCAAGTTGACGTCACGCCTCTAATGCCTTTTCGAATAACGCTTTTGACGCATGACGTGAGTTGAGGCTGACAAAACTTCATTGTCAGCTTTCGGGCGAGGCGGCCGTGCGCGAGCTTTGTTGATGTTTTCACAAGACATTTTTCTCAAATCCTTGCGAAACATTGAGAGGAAAAAGGATACATTTCAAACAAAGAACTATCTAAAAGATCATCTTAAAGACGAAGAAATTATAAATTTACTTAAGATTCTATTAATTTGTCTTTAGTATTATCTGTTACTGAACTTTTAATGACCTATACCTACTCTGTAAAAATACAAAGATTTCTTTAAAAGCATCTTTAATCCACGACTGTGTTTGTACGAAAAAAAAAAAGAAATGTTTAACTTCAAAATCCATTATCTTAATTAGACGTCGAAATTGAAAAACAAAGTCCTACACATTTTTTATTTCTAATTTCGTACCTATAATGGGAGCGTTGTTGAGGAGATTTTTTTTTAATTGGAATCGAGCCCTCGAGTTAATATAATTAAACTTCCGTGAAAGGGGCAGTAAACCTTTAGCCTTAAATAACTGGCGAATTATGGATATTACGTAAACAGAATTCTGCATATGCCATGCATGTTTTCAAAAGCTTTTATCGATAGTATATATTTTGAAAATATTTTTACAATGTTTATTATTCAAGGTTTGAAATTAATTATCCCTAAAGGACGTAGAGTGAATTCTATTCAGCAATATTCATATTACAACTAAAGTGTTAAAATATAGCATATATATAGTGCATATATATTGATAATGCTTACACTATATATATATATAACCAAATACAGTTAATTAATCAAATTACTTGGTTTATGTACTTTAGCTTAGGTACTTCCCCAAGCGCAATTAATCAGTTAAAGTTTTCAGCTCCAATTTCAGTGTAACGTATCTATCTATGTAAATCTTGTTAAAATTAATAAGCAAGCGCCATTTGAAATATAGCTACGATATATTGTCTCACTTTATCATCCGTTTATTGCGACGCTGAATTTATTAAAGTTGTACGTAGCACAACCGAATGCTACGACGTAACTGGCGTAGCAATCAGAACGGAGAGTCTACGATGAGTGCTCATTGATTTGTATGCAAAAATTCATGTCCGTGACCTAACTCTTCATCGATTGAATATTTTTACCTTAGTGCTCTCATCTTTCTTCTTTACTTAAGTTATGGAATGTTTTAAGTGAAAGAAAATTTAACTAACAAATGTATTTTACATACATAACTGTTGCCCCATTTTCTGTAGAGTTATTTTATTGCAATATTTTTAAAGCGACCTATTTTCTTAAAACATTTTGGTACTTTGACGAATCATTTACTTCGCATTCGTCCGTGACATTTATCAAAAAGTAAGATCGGTTGGCAACAATAAGTTCTCGTTTTCCATTATTTGTGTTTCTTTTTGTTAAATATCTTTTATAACATTAAATTCTAACAAAAAACACGGCCCTTAATCCACTTTATAAATTTTTACTATTTTAAAACATTTTATACTGGATAAAAGCAGATAATAATAGTGTTTAAATCTTTGTGAAGTATATAAGTAGTGAATACATATGATTTAAGTGTAATAACCATTAGTTCTTTTGTGCGGAGTAAAGTAAAATGAATAAAAAGCTAAAAAATGTCAGTACGGCATTTCAGTTGAGTCTGACCTAATTTTATGTGCTCGTGTGTACGCGGCTGCTTACATTCCCAACGATGGAATTACGGATGGCAGCGCAAGTTTAGAAATACGTACATTAGTTTATAGCTGACTGACTTTTTTGTTATCTCCGACCTCAAGTATAAACTATGCATGAGCGGACATATTTAAACTATTCTTCTGAAGGAGTATGTTGCTTCATCTATTTTTTATAAATAGAATGTAAAGAAATATTTTTTTTTGAGACACATAAGGTGTTATTGTATTCCTGATCGGTGGCCAGTGACAAAACAAATATATGAAAAGAAACATGTACTGACACAAATCGGACGTTTTTTTTAAAAGATGTAAAAAAATAATGACGTAAAAAGTAAAGGTTAAATAAATTAAACTATGTAGAGCATAATTGTTTCTATTTTACAATACAAATTTCTTGGCACGTTGTCGTATTTAAATATTATTCCTATTTTCAATTCTTTACTGTTACCGCACCGAGAGCAGTATTCAGTGAGGCATTATAATGCGACTCGTATATTGTAGCACGACAAACAGCAACAAAGTGAAACGACGCCAGATTTAGCATTTAATTAGATGTCTGCGGAAAATCGTTCTGAAAAGCTATTTAATCCAATGGAACGAGATAGAAGTGTGTGTGTCATTTGAAATTCTATTAGTGTTACAAAGTACGTGCGATACGACGCGACGTTTACCAGACAACGGGTTATTTTGTATTTTGGGTGGAGATTTTTTACCGAACGTGTACACTTTTTCTACATTTTTGTCTCTTCTTTTTATAGCTGGGTAGCAATAAAAATATATCGTACTTATATTATTTTACATCACTGCATTATAGACGCAACGTGCTTACTGATAATAGTTAAAACAAAAGAGTAACCAAACAAAATATAATAACTCAGTTTTAGTATCATTAATTACGTTATAAATACAGAATTTAATTATTTATGAAGACAGATTTCGTTGCGTCTTATATTAAAAGAAGCTTTGGCAAGTAAAACAGCATTAAGGTATATTCGTTTTTAAAATATTTAATGCATATTCGATTTCATTTTAGATTTCATTCAAACGTTGACTAACGCCCGCCTCAATTATAGGTTATCGATTGAATAATTATTATTTGATTATTAAATGTCAAAGCAGGTCGTGCGCTTAATTGTGTGTAATAACCGAACATGGAAGTAATGATGGATAAATATACCAACATATATGAAAAAACAAATGAATATATATTGAAATAAATTACTAAAACAATTGACAAAAGAACACTGTCTAAAATTTAACGTCTCTAAACCCACGCGAATTTTGCGTTTACATATTATTATGGTAGACTTCTTTTGTTATTTGTAGGATAGATTAAGTCGATGCGTTAGAAACAACCGTGTCTGTAGTGTTGTAGCTTTGAAACGTCAAGTTGATCGGTTACATAATGGTAGCGTCTGCAGAGAAATGTCAACTCCACTCATACTGTTAAACTAGTAATAGATTCTAGATGGGTTTCGTATCCGACGTGGAGCCGCCGCCCCAAGGGAGGGAGTAGGCGGCCATTTTAAATTAGATTATTGTACGGTATTACAACTTTGAACTCGTACAGCTTTTTGTAGGGAACATTTGCGACGGACGCAGATTGTTTCGATTTAACTGCTCGTCCCTTGACGATTTCGTATCATTACAGTATCCTTTCGACTAAATATAACCTATGTCATTCTATTCATTAACACGTTTCAATACTGAATTAATGCTTTAATAATTTATGCAATAATTTTTTATTGCATCTCTGAACTCTCACACTCTTCTTTGTTTACTGCAACGAATATAAGAATATCAAGCTGTGAATGTTGTCAAATTGAATAATATGCACAAGCCTAAGTTTAAATTCGCTTCACTTAATCATGGCTTAGACATTCGTTTTATTTATTGGTCATAAATCTAGACATGAGATCCTATTACCCGTAACTAATGTTCGGAATATAATTATGAGCAATTTGTGTAATTACTGCACCCAGTAATTGAATGAAAGCTGTACACCAATAAATTTTGATTTGACTATTCGGTCTCCAGTAATAAAATAATCTCTTAATTACATCAAATGTTCATATAATATTGTATGATTTAAATATCATATCGTGTTGACATTGTTATATTAATTATGAACTTGAATACCAAATATTTTTCGCGGTATTCAATTTATAATGTTACAGAATTATCGATGATAGCGGAACTAAAAAAAATGATAGAATAAATTCAAAATTAAAAGAAAAACAAGAATAACTTCAATATTGTCATTTGTTCTTATTTCCAACATAACATACTAAGTACAGTATATGTTCCTTAGCTTCGTGAGCGCTTCCCGCTGCGCGTCCTGTATCGGCGAGTCGGCGAGGTCCGCCTGGTACCGGCACTCGGACGGTTGGCGTGGCCAGCCGCCGCCGCGCCGATCGCCCTGGGACTCGCTGCCCAGCTTGCGACACGAGGGAAGCCTGAATGACTCCGGCTACAGAAGCAATAGAGCTGACAGCTTTGAACAACGGTACGTTATTTACGAAGTAATTGTTGACATCAAAAATATTACTGATTTTTTATAGGAAAGGAAAATTCAGGAGTCACTTCCTCTGTGTTTAAAGTTAGGCAACATAATGCACTAACTGCTTGAAATTCTTGCAGATATGTATGGGTATCGGTTCGCTAAAATAGCGAATTGACTGCTAAACCGACAATGTTTTAATGACCCTGCATAAGTTGAGCTGGCCACCATCTGTCGCATGACTTATTGTCTTGTGTCTTGTATATTATAAGTCTGGTTTCTTTATAATGTTACAATAATTTTTTTTTCTTACTTTCTTTATTTTATATCCTACATGTATTTAATGTTCGCAATTGCAATCGCAAAACAAAAGCATGTTATTGAAGTCACAAAACTCGTAATATGTTTTTATAACTTTATTCAAATATCATTAACTTCGAATGGTTTTTGTCAATTGTATTAACGCGGACAAAGTTATGAAACAGTAATTTGAATCAAAATTAAATGATTAATTTGGAAAATAAACAAGATATAAGAGTAATGACTTTAAATCATGTCTAATTTCGACAAAACATAATTATAATTCATGTTTCAAAATAAAATTATGTAATTTGTTTTCGTAAAGTTTATTACAATCGAATCAAATATCTTAAGAAACTCGTGGGAGCAACTTCTCGTGTGTGATTTATGAATACATTTAGAAATTCTATCTTTTATCTAAATTTATAAAGTTTAATGTTTGAATATTCATTCAAACCTAATAATTTCTCAAAAACAAAACTCAGCCAATAGAGCTATAAATACATGTTATAACTAAAATCTCGTTTTTCTTTTACGTTAGTTCAAAAATAAATAATAAGTTTTGCGTAATATTAAAGTCATTCTTTTTAAAATTATGACAAACGTAAGAGTCTAGTGTATAAAAGAATGATTGCGGCACGAATCCACCAGGCGTTAGTTTCGCTCGTGTAAAGCATTTTGTGGGTTTTAACACTCATCAGCGTTGCATTAATTGGCATTTCAAACAAAACCTAAGCTCAAGCCGGTATCATAGTAGACAATGTAAATTCAGTCCCGTTATTTTAATGCAAATGAAGTCTTAAAATGCTAATTCTGTCCGGTACTACTCGGTTAGATTTTACATTGAACGGTGTTTGAAAAGTTTAACAAACTCTAATAAAATGTATTCGGCGAACGTTGCACTAAAGTATTTTTATTACTTGCGAAAAAAAAATTAAACAACGCGCGCAGTATTTATTGTTAATATTGGTGGATATGTTCCTTTATAATGTTAGGACCCGAATTTAGCACAGTTTCTGAAAAAAAGAGCAATATTTATTTTACTACTAGATTTATTTTTTTATATAGATTATGCGAAACCAACCATTAATCAAACATATCGATTTCATTTCATTTTCGAACACGTGTAACAACTTTTTAATATATGTTGATATCATGCCAAAGTTTTATCAAACATTAATTAATACATCAAATAACATTGTCGATACATTGCTACTTCATGTAACAGTTTCGTGTAAATTATTCTGCTCATTATAGTTTCATATACAAGGTTTGAGTCTTCATTAAATATGCAGAAATATTTACTTTTCATACTCAATATGTAATATTAACGAGTTTTATAGAGCCTACATTTTGTAATTTGTTTAAAAAGGTCTTCTACAGATACGTCATACTTACGTATTTGTAACATGCAACGAATAGAAATAAATAAATAATAAAGTGAATAGTTTATAATATAGTCTAAAATTGTAATATTATATAATATCTCCCAGGAAGATTTCTTTACGTAATCACATTTTAAATGTCACATTTTACGTTCTCCAATAATGGATGTATCCATGTTGCTTGTGGTGGTAATAAGTTATTAAAATACAATATCCATCCATTTACGTCGCTATTATTGAAACAGACATAACGATTTTCATTTGTTTTCCATTGTGTAAGCATGATATTGCATTTCATAGACTGTAGAACAATATATCGGAAATATGTAGGACTTTTTATGTGTAAAACGCGATTTGACAATTATGACTCATTTTCCGAATGATATATATTTTTTTTTACTTCGATTACAGTTTTAAAATAATGACTATTATTATGACTTTTTGTAGCTGCGGGCAACCCTTTTATCGTTAAATACAAGCCCCGGCGTAGCTTTCCACTCGTTATTTGTCGGTATTCAGGCAGAATACATTTAAATCATTCTGTTGCGTCATTTTTACCATGTTCAGAAAATAACGAGGTTGAAACGTTTTATAATTTGTTAAGGAAATAATTAATTTTAATGTACCTATTCACATTCTTGTTCTAATTCTAATACATTTAAATATATTACTTGGTCTAATTGAAATAAATCAATTTTAGTCTGCAGACCACAAGTAACATACATTTTTCGATTCAAGTTTTATAGACAGGGTTGGACTCCGGTGGCAACTGATTATTTTTATTATTTGACTATTGATAAACATTTAGTTTAAATAGAAATTGTATTCCAGGGGCGTATTCGATCGTCAAGACAGCGTGCGCTCGGAGTACGCCAGCGACCGCGAGTCAACTCGCTACGGCATCGTGCAGCAGGCCTCCGTCGACAGCACTGACTCCAGGATATGCTATCTCACTTCCAGCGAGGTAAGAACACGTGCAACTATATGAGTACACTGATTTTCTTAAGATGATGTTAAGTGACAGGTATTGGATATTAGTCTTTTCATAATATCAAATTGACTAAAGATGTTTCCGTTAGCTCTCGTATTGATATTGTTTTAAAGTTATCTTTATACTGACAAAATTAATTCGATGAACAAAGTATGATGGCACCGGTAGTATTTGAGACTAAGATAGTGATAGGCTTCATATGAAAATGGAATCATTTCAATTTTAATATCCGCTATCTCACATGTACTGCGTATTAGCGATGACGACTGTAATCGCATCTATTTGTGTATTATTTCAATGCATTTGTAATCGAATTCATAGTTGGTCGCTGTTATTGTTATACGTACAGTCTGACTGCACGTCATCAGTTATTAAGTGAGAATAGGGATATTATGCATCGGACGCGCTGTCGGAACAGATTACGTTTAATGCAGATATAACCCGGTTACCAAATGTGTGGGGCTTATTCATGTGAAATTCATTTGTTTTAGCCAATAAACTTTTCAGACACGACAGACTATTTATTGCGCATTGATGTATAAATATTGTAGAGGCGGTAAAACAACCGAACCGTGCCGAATGTAAATTAATCTCTACCTATCTTTCTGAGTCATGTGAGAGTTCAGTATGTGTATTATACAAATGTTTTATTAACAATTGCAATGCATTATCTTCAACTTTAAATTTTATCGTAGCAAGAACGCTAGTGTCTTTACTTAACTGAATTGTTTATGTGTGCAATAAGATAAGTGGTTATGCTGTAAACTACGTTACAATTGTAGGTCATTGAAAGTGTTTGCAACAGTGAAGTGCGTTTACATAGCAATGTCAATTATACCTTGTTATTGTTTTGAATTTAAGAAATGGAGTCATTCTGGGGACAGTAAAAAATAATTGTGGTTCATAAGCGGTTATAGTAGACTCCTATAAGTTTGCAATTAGTGAAAGACAAACAAAAAAAAAGTCTCCGTCGTTTGTTTTTATATCTTGTTATATCGATATATGGAGATATAACAATGTAAATGATTCTAAAGTATGAACCTCGGACACGCAAACATACAATTATTTATTTATTGTAAATAAAATAACATTTTCCGCTTTATATCAAACTTTAGTTAACAATTATGACGATGCTAAGTTTTCAACGTCCTCATTTGGGTTAAATGTCATGGAATTTGATAAGGGTAGTGAGTAAAGATAACTCACTTATAGAATTCTGACACAATAAGTTTTTAGGATGTTAAATACGACAAGATAGAATTTATCCATACATACATTCCTGTAGTAATCTTTTGCACTTTAATAATAATGACTGTTTGGTGTTATTAATATGATCTAATTACATTATTTCCGTTATAAAAAAATAACACTGTCATTCTTTAATACAAACACTGAAAAGGGGATTCCCCATGAGAATAAACAGTTGTATTTTTAAAATAAACAGAAAAAAGATCTCGATGTTGCAAGCCAAAGAATTTTATAGACTAGGGAATAAGATGTTGGATATTTTTTACTTGATTTTCTATAAAAACATCTTCACGTTATAAATAAAAAAGAAAACTACTTTTTAAGATTAAAAGTTGATGATCATTAATCAACAATAATACTCAAATTATTCATAACATTAGAGGAGGTAATGTAAAATTTTATACGAAGAAATTTCAGGCGTCTTCATTGTATTTGTGCCCCATAGAGCTCAGCAAATAGCGGATAGTGTCAATTAAATTTGCTCTCATTACATTTTTAAAATAATAACGTACCAGTGTTCTTTTAAATTTGAATATTTTACAACAAGACTTTTATGATTACGTTCAACACTTTTCATAAAATACGTTTTACAAAAAAAAAAAATCACCGTTCATCGTGGTTTAGAGTTATTAAGAAAATTTACGGTAAAAGCCCTATTCATTATTTAATCAGAATCATTACTAAATAAGTAACCTCAAAAATTGCGAACTTGGAATTTCTTTTCAAACCTGTAAATCAAATTTGTTACTATAAAAATAAATCTTTTTGTATGGAAATTACGAAAGATGTTAAAGTCATAAATTTTATGAGAAAATTTTTATTGACACTAAAACACAGTTTTGTTATTAATGAGTCAATTTTACTTAAAATATTCGTATGATTAATCGATCTACAAAAAATTATATACATAGTTCATAGTCATGTATGGAAGTTTACAAAATTGTGAGTCATTTCAATGACAAGAATAAAAGATACGGGATGTATAAAGGCCACATTTTAAAAGACGGTAATGGTCTATTTTACGATATAATTTTACTGTTCAACAAACCCTGTAACTGCTCTCAGTTATACGCTCGATTTATCTCGTCGAAGGCACAAGTAGCGGTAAGCACTACAGATGCAGGTGAGCGGCGTCGAGGCGCAGCGATCTAATCACAGAGCTAATTGGGGCTCCAACCTGCACTCGATAATGCCTGACTTATCAGAACCATTCGTTGAACTGCGGTGAAATTGCTTCACAAACAACGATGATACGACAGTCTCTCGACTCCAGTTCAATTATCACAAAGGAATGTATAAACACTAGTCTATAAACACAAAAGATCTTTCAAAAGGTAATTTGGGTCAGCATTAAATTAACAGTTGAAAGGCGTATTTTCTAACCTAACTAAGACTTCATCGATAAACATTTTATTTAAAAAAGCAAAACAAAAAAAAACAACGTGTAAAGTATTAACTAAATCTTCTAGACATTTTGTCACTATTAGAACATTTTCGATAAGTTAAAAAAAAAATATTTTATAATTAAAAAAAAACTACGCGAAATTTAATTTGAAAGAAGTGGTGCATGAACAGTTCTATATAAAAAGGGATTTTTTCATGCATGTAAACGGACGGAGGCGGAAGAGAAAAAGGCTTATTTGTACAATATAAAAAAATGGAAAAAAGACTTTCGAATTGCGCTTTTGCTAATTTTTTTTTTAGCTTTTTTATAATAGTTATATTTTTGGACGGTCCGTGAATAAATTGGAATTATTAAAAGCTGTATAGGAAAACCGTCCGTCCCAAACAAAGAACTGAAGAGTTTATCCAAACTGCTCACTAATGAAGCAATTTGACTAAGTGCTGTTAATCCATCCCCTCCTCGAATCGATTTGCATTTGGTCGATATTCATTTGTCCACGGAGCGATGAGCGCGGAAATCCCTTAAATGGGAATTCATTCATCGGAAACTATGGGACTTGAGTAAGCAACAAATATAATAAAACAAAGATACAGAAAGTACGGTACGATAAAAAAAGATTATTTAGTTTATATTGAAATACTGCATAGCATCATTAACTACATTTCTATTTGAAGCAATCCTATCTCAATAAATCATTGTATTTTAATGTCTCATTAAAATTATTTATGAGTCTTCTCTGTATAATGATTTTTTGATAAATTCCTTTTACAAATTTATTTTTATAGATCATAAAAGATAATACTTTAATGGAAGCTCACCTTACTCGAACATACCACTCTATCCAACTCGAATTACTTACTTTATCTTACAACTATAAGGATGAGACAGTAAGTAGCAATAAATCACAGATTTTATAGCGATCGTGAGACTGTAAAATACATTAATGTATGCAAAGAACGTAGACACACTAGTGCCCAATAGTTGGTGTTTTATATAACGTAATACTCTATACAAAAATTGTTCTAAAATACTCAATAAAAATGTTTTCTTTATTAGTATATATAGAGTTAGTAAATATTCACACATCACTTTTCCGCACTTTCCTTTTTAATTTCAAACGTATAAATTTGTGAGACCTCTTCTCTCTAATATTTCTGTATAGAAAACATACGCAACAGTTTTCAATGTAGAGTACAATAATACAAATTTAAGACGTAATACATAAGTATACAAATAAAAACATTACTTACAGACAATTAAACTACGTTTGCAATATTGATTCACATAAGTAGTTTGTTTCACGTAGCGAACATAGCACGAGTCATTCCATGTTTCG